>OZ014466.1:6053187-6134057 GCA_963966035.1 Acleris laterana
AGTGTAATCTCTTTATCTTTACATTTCCTAATAATACTAGTATATCAGTAGACTAATGAATTCTTATGCAATCTGGCTAAACGATTGCTTTGATTATATGTTACATATACAACTATACTTTATGACTAATCGGATTTCAACAGATGTTCTATTTACACATAATTTAAATGAAATTCAATTCCAAAAAGTTGCAATATGCATACTGGCTAAGGTTATTTTTCACCTTTCTCAATTTTTTACTTACGCGGTTTTCAATATCATCAAGGAATATACTTCTTTTTTTGACAGATAAAAAAAAAGTTACTTTTTATGACAACGTCACAATTCGAAAATGTACCCCATGCTACGCGTGCTTAAAATAAAAAAATGTAAATAGGTTTTTTTTTTACGATTTACAAAGTTTGCAAAATTGTAACCTTTATATTCAGTTAAACAAAAAAATCCACATAAATCAATCAAATATCCGAAAACTATGTAATGTAACGAGTAAATTGTACATAATTATTAACTAATTCCTAATATTGCATCTTTAGGAACAAAAAAAAAACCTTCCCGCCGTCGTCTGTGCGTTTGTATGTACGCTTAGATCATTCCCACGCAAAAGGAAATATATGCGGTTTCCATCAATACATAGAGATTCAAGATGAAGGTTTGTATGTACAATAAATGATTATGCATGGTGTTACAGAAAAATCACATGAGCAAAGCGAGGGCGGGTCGCTGGTTGAAAATATATCAAATACCTAAGAAGGGTCCACACCAATCCGGCCGTTTGGTGTGGACTAACACTGTATTCTACTTTACTATTGTACTTTCTTCTGAGCGTGCACCAGGCAGGGTAAGTCACGCTCACGTGTGAACCCAGCCTATTATTTATTTAAAATGCTTGTCTTACCTAACATATCTCAAAATCATACACGCACTAAAAGCAGTTAAGTACAATTTTGTTAATTTGGTAACAATTTATAAAAAAAAGTTGTAACATTTTTCAGTTTATAAGAAAAAAAGTTTGGAAAAGGGACAACGGGAATGTGCATTGTGTAATTTGAGTATAAACAGTCTCATTAACAAGTAAATTGTTACCACTACCAAAAAAAGCAGTAAACTTCCGAAGACTCAAGAGAGCTAAATAATATAGCGGCAAGTATTAACAATTCTGACTATAAAATAATTTGGAATGTTATGTTATTTATTATACATTAATATAATGTATTCGTTATTTCAAACGTGCTCAAAAAAAATCTCTCCGGACAACACTCTGTATTGATAAAGAGAGGTGCATGCATACCCGTCGATTTAGAATAGTGACCTACCGATTGTGCGACCGTGATGACAGTACATTTGTGCGAGAGCGACACAGACAGTGATGACGGGTCACTGTATTATTTTTGCAGGCTATCTGTAACCACGTAGCCCGTAAACGGGATGGATCGATTTCAATGCGTTTTTTTTAAAACAAAGCTAGTTTAATCGGGATGGTTCTTAGCTACGTTCCATGAAAACCGGTTGAGCCATTTAAGAGATATCAGCTCAGAAAGGAGTCCCCATTATATCAGGGTTTTTTCTATTTGATAATTATATTGTCCCTTTACTTTGTGAACCAGTCTTTATAAGCCTTGGAACATGAGTTTTCTATCTAACTATTCAATCAGATAACAGGTTTAGAATTAGAAAGTATAGGGACAATATGTGTTTTGGTATACCTGCATATCACTACATAGTATAAAACAAAGTCGCTTTTCCGCTGTCTGTCCCTATGTATGCTTAGATCTTTAAAACTACGCAACGGATTTTGATGCGGTTTTTATTAATAGATAGAGTGTTTCAAGAGGAAGGTTTATATGTATAATAAATCCTGTTTCATGTACGGGTGTTACAGAAAACTCACATAAACCGAAGCGAAGCGAGGGCGGGTCGCTAGTAAACATAAATACAAAAGAGCTATACATTTTTATGTCTATGAAATAATGCTTTATTTTAGCAATCCTTTACAAAACCTAAGCAGTAAATTATGATACTTCATTGCTCAATATAATATACTATGTTAGGAATCCCCATCACGCTTAAAAACTAAACTAATATTTGCAACAGCTAGGAATTGAACCTAGGTAGCCTTGGTCCTACACCAAGTAGGCCTTTATTTCGCCAGACTGGAACATCCTATTATCTCGAATTATAAAATATAAAAATACCCAATTTATAAAACATCATAAAATTACAAGACCAAGGCAAATTATTTTATATAACCGAGCATTCAAATCATAAATACTGCTTTTACTGTTCCCTTTTTCTCTGAAATGTATATTTCCGAATTACATAATCTCGATAATTCAAATCCAGATCCATATGACAATTGCAATTTAAAAACACTCGCATATCTATGTCTCTACCAAATTCCAATATAAGCATACATTCAAATACTGTTCCATCCTGGCTTCCAGTTGAAATTACATCAATAAATTAAATATAAATAATATTTTAAAGAATGGGTTGTGCAAAAATTTGGAATGATGATATTTTGGGTTTTGGAACTGGAAGACCCCGGTGAAAGAACCAAAAACGTGTTAGATAAAAAGAGAGAATTATCTAATAGCAATATCCCTGCACAAACTATAGAAAGAAAATAAGCAGTTAATGAAGTATTATTATTTGCTACATTTACTAATTACTTAGATATCATTAATTAAACCTTCAAAATTTATAATTATTATGTTTCTTTTATCATTATAAGAGAAACAAACCCAAATTAAAATTATCTCGCCATCCAGACATCCTTATTACCGTAGAAAACCTATGTTACATGCAATAACTCCACTTTACGAACCAACTGACAATATTTCACAAATATAATAGTATTAACGACTAATATAAACATTAAAAATCCGTTCAACATTACACCTATGTCTGCAGTGGTATCAAATACCACTAACTCCAACAGCTACATACGCTCACAATACCGGTCTTCGTTTGCCGTCTTGTAGACCAAATATCCAAGTAAAACAGCGCACGCTGTTAAGATTAACGTAAGCAGTTGATATACCTTTAACATTTTAACTTGTTTGTGCAACACCTCGTAGTTTACCTGCAAGTTATTCAATGCATTGGTTACGGAATCTGTCTTCTCTGGCACCCTTCCATCAACCATGTTACCGTTCTTTGGCATATCTTTCTCAGGGAAATTGCATTTAAGCCTGTATTCATCCACTTTGCTACCAGAAGATTTCGCCCAAATGTCAGTAAGTTCTTTCGGAGTAACATCTAACTTTGGAATCTGTACGGACATAACAAGGAAACGGTCTTTTGTGACTGTACGGAACTGGAAGCCTGGTTGTACAACAATCTGGACTATCTGTGTGGAGCCCGTGGCCAATGTCCCAGAGCTAGGTCGGACTCGGAATTTCTCAGGAGATGTCGTTCGTATCTTAAAGGATATAGCACTTTCATCCATGTTGGTTATAACAAATTGACCTGATATCTCATCATTTTCATTTTTGAAAGTGATTGTATCATTGGGATTTAAACGTAGCATCTCTCCAGGCGAATGCTGACCGTCACCCTGTTCTGCAAAAGTCACTTTTTTCGGAGTGTGTTCACTCATACCTCTGTTTTCTGGGATAAATTCAAACGTATACTGGTCTTTTCCACCCCAGCACGCTAACGCCTGCTCCGGTGCTACTACATCTTTCAGTGTATCTTTTGACGCGAATTTCATGCATTCCACAGCCTTTGGCGGCAATAATGACTTAACAACCTTAAACGCAGCCGACAGCACCCACGGCATTTGATAAATAACTATATAGTTTAAAAAACTTGGATAATAATGCTTCATAAGAGATATCAAATACTTTATAAGTTCCATATCCATATTACTGAAGCCGCATCCGTCCATATCAAAAAATAGAGTGATAGATTTGCCGTTTTCTTCGCGTTCAACACGATCAAACCAGTAAATTAGTACTTTTTTCAGCTCCTCAAAGTCTTTTTGACCTTTCACATGCATCTTTGACTTGATTATAAGCAGTAGATGCCCGTCAACGTCCCGACCGCGGGGGAAAAATGCTCCTTCATTAACGTATTCCATTTTAATAGTATGTTCATTAAAATCGTTAGCACCTACCGTTTTTCTCCAAACTAGAATGTCCCATAACATATCCGCTGCCGACTTAGGGTCATTATCATGGTGAGATAACAACCGCTTCAAGTACTTATCGTCTTTTACTCTTTCTAAGTCCAAAGGGTGAAATTCACCTGGCGGATTAGGTATTCCTTCCTTTAACTTCGCTTCAAACAATGCGCGCACTTCCGCGGGGGACGCCATTACGTTTAATAACACTTATATCATCAATCATAAACCTTGATAGGTTTATATGGTTTTATTGTTTGCTATACTTATAAGAAGAGACGGTAGGAAAATCACACACGGCGACTGACTAACTGACTCATGACTGACTGATTGTCACCAGTGTTGCCAACCTGCGTTGTCAGAATTACGTCAAATTTATCCCAAAATTACCGTGTAACTTACCGTACGGTACCATTTTTAAAGTCTAACGTTTTAGCAAAAAAAAAACCCGTTGTTTTTAGGTAAAAGTTGTACTATTTTAGAGATTAATGATGAGGTTATGTTTATAAATTGATAAGCCGAGGTGAGAAGCGAGCCGTTGACAGCCATTGACAGCTTGATGAACACACGTCGATCGTAACGGACCAATGCGTTACAAATTTCAAGTGGAAGTCTCTTTCTAACTCCTTTTCCTACTAAGAGAGTTCCGCTTGTAATTCGTAACTTATGGGTTCGCGAAACGGGTAACAGATATTTCAAAATCTGCAGTTTTTTAGTAAAGTATCCCACAATTACATTTAATTTTTATACCGTACTTTTTTGTAGATTATATTAATCTTGTCTTCATACTTCATACATATCAAGGTATAAAATTACCGTCTGAATACGGTAATTACTGTACGGCTGGCAACACTGACTGTCACTCACCGGCCTCACCACACAGATAGTGTAAAGTTCAGTACCTAAGTAGGTGGTGCGCGTGGTAGTAATAAATAAATGTCATGTGTCAGAGGGCTTACTTTGAAAATCGATGTTCTAAGTTACGTTATCTCCATCCCTTTCCCTCAATATAGTTTTGAATGACGAGTGACAGAGATGGAGCTAGCGTAACTTTGAACTTCGATTTTCAGAGTAGGGCCTCAGGATCATTGACATTTGGATTTGAATAGGCTGCAGGCAAACTGCAGGATACCCATTGTAAAGGTAAATTCACAATGAGGTTTGATCGAAACCTTAAGATCGCATCAAAATAGGTGCTGTAAGTTGCGTGCATAGTCAGTAGCAGTGAAATGATTTCCTTAATAAGTAATAACCTTTTCACACCACCTGCTCGACAATGCCAAATTACATATCATGCAAACCTTACGCAAACCAAATCATTAAAGCCCTTGGCTTTAGCCGGGGTGTAATGTTGTACTGAATCTCATTATAACCCGCTGGGTTGTAATATTTTCACTTTTCATAGTCCTTATTACAATGGCCTTAAAGTCTAATTTCGTAATAAAAGATCAACTAATACTCGAAGGCCGGGCGCGGCGCCGCCGCCACCGCCGCGTCCAACCTAATTTGAAAATCGAACATTTTCTAAAATCGAGCTGGCCACGGCAAGCTGAATGGAACACATTTGAAATTAAACAAAAGCCGCGAGTGTTGTAAGACGCTGCAATAAAATACATTGGTGATAACTGATAACTGCAAAGTTTTAAATAAATATATCAAAATTGAAGAAAACATCAAATATCAATTTTCACTTTTAATTTTAGTTTACTATAATAAAACGCTGTTTTTAGTAGACTCGCTTTTTTATTGTCTCGCAAAAGGTGAGAAAAGTAGAGTACACTCCTCGGGGATAAAGCTGTTTTCGTCTTGGGCGCGCTTGAACCCCTCACTGCGCTCAGGACTCTTCTTAATTCCCTCGCTTCGCTCGGGAATTAACTCGTAACACCCTCGCTGCGCTCGGGAGTTAAATCTGGAGTCCTTCGTTACGTTCAGGATTCAATATCGCGCCCGTGACATAAAACTGTGCTTTATCCCCTCGGTGTATAATCTACTATTATGGTGGTATAAATTTCTATAGGGTATTTAAAGATCATTTTACCGAGCTGTCATTTTACTGAGCATGTCTGACCTATATTATTCATTTATCGTATGGGATGAGTAAACAAATTGTTGAAAACTAGCAATCTTGAATTATACAGTTTTAGCAGACATCCTCTCCAGTCTTCAACATTGCTATCGGGTTTTGCATAGGGGCATTTAGGAACAATATTGAGAGAGTATCCATATGTCAGCGACTTGCACCAGCGTTACTTTATTTACTCCAATAATACGCGTAGTTCGCCGAAATTTGGCGCTGCTCAATAAAACTCCGGGATATTGTTTAGAATTTTAACTTGAACTAGTCTGTTGCCATCTTGTGGGATTGCCATTCGTTGAGCCAGGCGTTTTCCAGTTTTTCAGTCTTTGGGAGATCACGGTAGAAATTTAATGTAATGAATTTGGCTATTCGTATTTTGTCTAGTTCACGATAAAGGTATTGTTCCCTGTGATGTTGCTTCAGCATGCAGCCTGTAATGAGACGCGTAGGCTGTGAAACATGCGCGCTGAATGCTTTATTACTTGAACATTATGCTCGAATTGCTACTCGTAATGCTTAAATTTTAAGAGGTTAATCAAGTGGTATTAGATCAAGAAAATCAACAGCCGATTTGTCTACATATTTATAGAATTTCTATCATAGTGTATTCACAATACATTGACACTGTATATTTTTTAGGGTTTACCATTGAATTGCCGACAAACTTTTAATCGAATATTATTTCAAAGACAACGTTTCAAGTATTTTCATTTCATCGACAAGTCATTGCGTCGAGGACTCGATACTAGGTAATTTGAAACGTGGTCTTTTAATTGGTAGTTTACTTATTTCAATAGAATTCATGTCATGACTAATCATTTCGGGTTTTTTTAATTGTTTTTTTTTTACTTGTAATAATATTTATTCCGCATAACATTATTTCAATTGGTAATATTTTGCTATCAAAACTAAACAGTAATGTGTCATGCTTTTCTGTCAACAGGGGGGTTATTATGACATGGCTATGCAGTTCATTTAATGGTGAGCGTAAAGGACGGAGCTATAGCAGTTACATAACTCTGTCCCTTTCTCTCAGCGTAAAATGAACTGCATAGCTATGTCATAATAACCCCCCAGTTCATTTTCTTGGGGGTCGCAGTTCTAACCTAACCTAACCCGCTTCTGTCAACAGTTCGTTTTCTTGGGGGTCGCAGTTCTAACCTAACCTAACCCACTTCTGTCAACAGTTCGTTTTCTTGGGGGTCGCAGTTCTAACCTAACCTAACCCACTTCTGTCAACAGTTCGTTTTCTTGGGGGTCGCAGTTCTAACCTAACCTAACCCACTTCTGTCAACATTTCGTTTTCTTGGTGGTCGCAGTTCTAACCTAACTTACTTTAAAAGCCTCGTACTTCTATTTCTTGATATAACTAGTTATGCAATAATATTATTAATTTAATATTATCAATAAATCTTACTTTTATTATACATAGGTATTTGTTTGTCACACTACATCATTTGAAAAATGTATAAATGTGCAATAGGGCATATAAAAATTGTATTAAAGTAATACGTCGAAGAAATGAATTGCAATGTTTTGTAGTTGTACCAATTAAGATAATTTGAAACAAATCAGCGATTAAGTAGTATTCGTTGATTAGTATTTCCACGTAGTAAGATACATTTAAATAAATAGTAGTTGAAATAAAATAACGCCAAACAATATTACTAGTACTAATGTTTCGATGAATCGTTGTCGATGAAATAATATTCGATGAAACGGTTGTCGGCAAAACAAGGGTACACCATTTTTTAGAGATGGGCCCGCCTACGGATTTTGCAGATTGGCTAGTCGGCCGACTAATCAGTTCTTGAATTGCCAATTAATCGACCGACTAGTCGCCAATGCCGATCGTAGGTTTTTAGCTATAGTCAACATTCCAAACCACATGACATTGTTAAACAGCCAATCTAAACTGTTTTATCGAACTTTGACTTTGAATTTTTTGTGTACATTTTCATTTTTTTAAATGCCTAAAAGTATATATTTTAAGTTCGGATGCAATCGGAAACGTTCGTGTCGCTTCGTCTCTCGCGTTCATGTTTTGACCAGTTTTGTTTACTGTGTGACTTAAAAAACAAGAAAAATAAATTAAATAAAAGTTTAAATATAATATAAGTCAGTTTTAAAATGGTTTAATTTCTTCCTTTATATTCGGCATTTTTTTCGTTCCGACTAGTCTGCTCATCTCTAATATTTTTTCATCTGTGGCAGTATAGGCGTAACACGTTAGCGTTTTATTTGGCGAACAGGATTGAAAAAAACTTCTCATTTGACATTTTGAATTTTATTTGACCTCATTATGTTTATATTTATTTATTGATTCACTAATGCGCGACTGAGATCCTGAGATCATTCTTTATACATTTGTACATTACATTTATATACCTAAATTGTATTGATACGAAACTACAGATCGTGACCGGTGTATAATCCTGAACATTAATTTCACGTACGAACTTTTTATTTAATAATGGATCCTATAGCAGTTTTGGAAAGTAGAATTGAACAACTGGAGTCCAAGCTTGGTATTTCTATCGCTGTTACTGAGGCGCAAATCGACTCTGTGACTAGCAATTTATTAAATGCATTTCAAGCTATAACTAACGCGAGCACGGGGCAAGAAAATCTATCAGAGGCCATACGGACGGCTGTTAAACTCGACAAATACACGGATCCTAATTTTATTGAAATAAGTGAGCAATGCAATAATAACATGTTGGAAATAGCCAGAGCCGAGGGCGCGATTCGTCGGCATTGTGATTATATACAACGCTGCAAAAAAGCTGCCCCTATACTGGAATCAGAAGCAATCAAGCACGTTCCAGAGATGCAACATTCTGTAGACAAGATTATTAACGATGCAATGGAAGTGAAGTCTGAAATGGATGCAGTATCGCAAGGCATCCAAGAGGTGGCTGGTACGTGCGGTGCAGCAGCAGCGGCTACGTCTGAGCAACTTGCGGTTGTTGCTCGGCAGGTGCAGGGTACGGAGCAGAAACTATGCCCGCAACAGAGGAACGAGTTTGATTAGATTGGTGTCTTATAGGACATTAACGTGAATTTTTTATTGCACTTACAATAACAAAACAATATTTGCATTGATAAAGTTAACGTGTATCGGAAAACTTATCCCATATGGTATCTCATCAAGTTTTAATTCTGGATTGTTAAGATCAAGGTACAGCATTCAATTGGGAATGATAATAAAAATATACAGCATTAATAAGTTATATTTTATTATTGTAACAAAGAAAAAACCATAATCATACCCAACTAAACTTAACTTAAAATATCACATCATAAACCAAGTCAATAAATATTAAAAACTAAACTGTTCATTCGTACTTGACATAGTACCATAAAATAAACAACTTTCTAACCTCAAAATGGAACTTTGTTGGCTAAAACAGCTATTTTAAAAGCTTTTATTTAACTTGCAATTTGCAATGTATGTAAGGGTCAAATCTTGCAAGTTAAATTTGACCCACTACCTGGTTTCTGATGAAGCTGAAAATTTGCATACGCCTTTAGTTCTGATGACGATACAATATAGCACCATCAAGCTGGTCTGATGATGCGAGGCTCAGGGTGGCCACAGGAACTCCTAAATTACACATGATAAACGCGTCGTGTTACGAGTTGTTAGAATCGCCTTGACGAGTAGATGACGACTGTGCAAAAAAAAAGTACAGCCGGCAATAAAAGCTTGTCCTAAAATTTTTTTTTCACCGAAACTTATTAAATTAAAAAAGCAACCACAGCACAGACAATACATACATTGGCCAAGTAAAGTCTTAATGTTTACTCAGTTTACTTCCGATATTTTGATGTTAGAAAGTTGTTATATTAGACAAGTAAGAATTAATTAACACGGTAGGTATATACATTTCAATACCACAATAAAGTTTATTGTTTCGTTTTGTTTCAGAAACCATTTCACTATAAAAATAAATGTCTTGACAATAAAAGCGGCCGAATTAAAAACTACTATAATACAGCAAAGACAATAGGTATGCTTTTATTTATTTATTTCATTGCGTCTACATAATAACGTAATTTTGTCAATGTCAAGTATATATAAGCAACGTTGTAGTGAATCCTGTCCTGTCGTCAAAGACTTCCAGTCATAGTCGTTATGACCCTTGAAGATGGCGGGCATCCACTTCAATGGCTTGCTGTGATCTTGACCGCTAACTCATTTGGAACCATCTTTTCACTGTTTATTGAATGCAAGTGCTACATCAATGTTACAAGTTGTCCCACAAAACTGCCCCGGATTTGCGAACCAAAATCAACAATATGACAGCCAGCCATAGACCCCCGACAATATGGTTAGCTAAAGTAACTTCGAACTCCGATGTTCAAAGGGCTTCTGTTGCCTTTGACTCCGCGAATTAATTTTAGAAAGAGGGGACTCTTCGAGATACCCTCGAGAACTATCTAATTAGGAATTGCACTAGAAATAAATTACCCTCGTTCTTGGGTAGGAGGGTAAATTTGCAAAATTAAAGTTCATTCGTTCAAATAGTGCGCGGCGGCTTCTTTGTAGCTATAAAAGTGGCAACACTATAGTGTCACCTCTTTCAAAACAATCTAAGAAAAAAGGGACGGCGGCATGTAGTGCTGCCACTTTTAAATTTCAAGACCTTTTTGCCAGTATATAGCGGCACATCGAAGGCTATTCCCAGTTATCCACAACCTCGAAATTATGTGGACATTTCACACTCTTTAATTTGACTCAACTGGGTTAGTTTAATATCTACTAAAGTACATTTAAAGAGTGTGAAATATCCACATAATTTCGAGGGTGTGGCCAACTGGGAATAGCCCACATCGTAGCATGCAAACTATTTGAACGAATAAACTATACCTAGTATAAAAACGTTAGAATTCATATAAGAAGAAAACATTTTATCTTATTGCTTGATCATTGTTGTATCACAGCCTTGAGTCTATGTAGTCGGGCTGAAAAAAAAAACAATTTATCAATATTAGTAAATTACCGCACAGCGCAATTACTTCCGTACTCAGAGATTTCAATTAAATTTAACGCTTGTTTAGTGACGTGTTGGCTTATTCTATTGCTATAGCAAAGAATGTGACAGCTGCAACTTTAATCAGGCATTAAATTTAAGTGCGGCAGTTAGCTCTTAAAACGACCTACGTAAAGTTTTAGAGAATATCATAACGCTATATTTTGTTTAGTTTTAATGTACCGACGTGCGCGCATGACTCGATGTATGAATGTGGAAGAAGCGAAAGAAATTTGTCAAGATCGTAGCAAGTGGAAAGAAGTGGTCACTGCCTACCCCTCTGGGAAACAGGCGTGATTTAATGTATGTATGTATGTAAAAAAATAACCTACTCCTGTACTTTTATCTGTCTTAATGTCATCGGAATAATCCGTAGAAAAGTCTATCAAGTAAATTCCCCATTACAGCACTTGTGCTTTTTTGAGCCAAAACGATACGCTTAGCTGCCAAAGCTTACTAAACCGAAGGCTCTACTATGAAAATCTATATCGCCATTTTGCAGTCCGTCCGTACCGCCCTTAAAAAAGGTGGCGCAACTGACGCATACAGGCAAAACTACAAGTCATAAAAATCTGAAAAATATCTTAAATGAAAGTACATAATAGCATTCAGTCAATTAAAACCTCGAGTAGATTTACACCCTATTAAAAATTGCTACCTACTTAAGAGGTCGTAAAGCGTTTTAACTCTATTAAATCAACATTTGTCGCACAGACTTAAGACTGCGCCGAGCAAACGTCGAGCGTCCAGTGGCGCCCTCACTGCTATTATTGATTTTTCAAATTAACTTGTAGTGCAAGTAAAAACACAATTTATGGGATACGTAACAAACTTTAATAACAATTACCCTTTGAGTAGTCAGCTTAACGGGAAAAGGTGGCCACTTTTTTCCGTTAAGTTGATAACTCGAAAGTGAATTGTTATTACGAGGGCTGCCTTTTAAGTTGTGTCGTTTGGAAAATCTAAAGACAATTTAAGTGTTAAATGGTATTTATTGTTTTTCAAAGTAATCACCGTGACATGTAATACACTTTTTCATTCGATCGAACCAGTTTTCGAAACACTTATTCCAGTCCGAAGTCGGGGTCTCCAAAATGGCCGTTTTGTATGCCTCAACGGCTTCTTCAGGCGTCTGGTACCGTTGACCACGAAGTCGTTGCTTGATTTTTGGAAAAGTAAAAAAATCGTTAGGGCTTAAGTCTGGACTGTACGGCGGGTGTTCCAGAATTTCGACGTTTTGCTCTTTTAAAAACGCAATTGTTTGCCGGGCTGTGTGCGAGCTCGCATTATCGTGGTGCAGTCTTATACGACGTCTTGGGTTATTTTTTCGAAACTCGCCGATGACTTCTGGTAAACAGACAGTGGTATACCAGTCAGCATTAACCGTTTTACGATCCTCGAGCACGATGGTGGCAACGTGGCCACTTTTCGCCACAAACGTGGCGACCATTTTTTTCGAAGTGCTCCGTGAGCGTATTACTTTGGTTGGTTTTGGCTCATCTTGGAACACCCAAACAGTCGACTGCTGTTTTGAATCGGGATCGTAGGCATATATCCAAGATTCGTCACCACTGATAATGTCGTAAACATGTTTCGAGTTTCCTTGGTTGAATTGCCGCAGAGTTTTACGACACCATCGAACGCGAGCCGTTTTTTGGTCTTCACTGAGTAAATGTGGTATCCAGCGTGAGATCAACTTTTTTAGGCCTAAGTGATCATGCAAAATACTGTGAACACTGGTCCCTGAAATACTTAAGGAAGCTTCTATCTCACGGTATGTCGCATGGCGATCTTCGACGATCAGTTGCCGTACAGCATCAATGTTCTCCTGGGTTACGGCTGTTTTTGGTCGACCTTCACGATGTCTATCACCAAGACTAGAGCAACCACGTTGAAATTCTAAATACCAGCGTTCCACAGTCCGGAGGCATGGTGCTTTATCATTGAAAACCGTAGTCAACTCTTCGAAGCACTGAAGTCGCGTTAAGCCCCTTTTGAAGTTGTAAAAAATTATCGCACGTAAATTTTCCTTCGAAATTTCCATTTTCACAACTGACTTGTCAACTTTGAACGAACGCTGTACTAAAACGGTTGGGCCGATTTCGAGTCATTCTTTTGTTTTCGAATTCTAAATTCAAATATTTTAAGATGACACTAGTTCTTTTTTATGCAATCACGGGAGGTTTGCAAACGACAGAACTTAAAAGGCAGCCCTCGTAAACTATGTCATATACCCTATAAGTTGTGTTTTCATTTGTAGTACAAAAACATACCGACCAATTTCAAGAAAATACTTTGGTTTATTAGAAAACACAATAATAGTAGTGAGGGCGCCACTGGACGCTCAGCGTTTGCTCTGTGCAGTCTTAACAGACTTTTCAGTGATACAAATTACAGATATTGTTATTCAATTAACAGGAAATCATAGATGAGATTTCTTGTCGTAGCTGGTAGTGATCATGGCTTCAAAGCTAACGTTAATGGGTTCGATTCCCGGTAGGAAAACATTTGTGCTATGAGCACAAGGTAATTGTTCCCGGGTCTTAACTTTTTTTATGTATCTTCGTTACAAAGTATAAAACAAAGTTGCTTTCCACCATCCGTCCCTCTGTATGTACGTTTTAGTCTTTTAAACTACGCAACGGATTTTATTGGGGGTTACATCAATAGATAGAGTGATTCAAGAGAAAGGTTTATACAACTAATAAATTACATAGTACGTAGTACGTAGTCCAAGCCTAGAGTTTAGTTTGGGGCTGGCTCATTTGTACTTTCCTTTAGTACATACATACATTAAATCATGCCTGTTTCCCAGAGGGGTACGCAGAGACCACTTCTTTCCACCTGCTACGATCCTGACTAATCTATTTCAAATCTTCCACACTCATACACTTCAGATTTCGGGTACTTAGGATTCGGACCTTATTCAGTATTTCTTCGATTTGATTCGAAAAAGTACGCGGTTACTACCCTTCCACTCACTTTCGCTCTGTATATCCTTTTTTTGCTTCGGCATTTATTTACATTGAATATTATATAATATTATCAACGGTACGTTAGAATACTCACCGAAACAAACCAATAAGAGTCTTTCATGAACACCAGTCTGGATATGAAACCCATCTCAGCCTCTGGAGCTATAGTGTGCAGATGCAAATGCCGTACACTCCGGAAGGGCGGCCAGTGATACCCAAACCTGGCACTTTCAACGGTCAAGTTGTTTTTAACGAGAAGTGCTTTGGATACCTCGAGCATTCGTTCAACTGTAATTTAAAGTGAGTTTTATAAAATAGATGTTTGAGACAAGAATTGCATGTGTTATAGCAGTTGTGTATCAAGACCAATACAATAAAAGGCGCATTACAGGATGGTGTAACAAGAGAGAGGAAGTAAGGGTCCCTAATTAGAGCGAGCAGGCGCGCCAGGCAGCCTTGCTTCCTAGTCGTCCTTGCGCTCGGGCAGTATCATAACATTTAGGGCAGTTAGAGAGCTCAGTTGGCGCGCGGCAGGTAATGTAATAGGGGTTTAACTCCCAAAATTGTTTTTAGTATTTGTTGTTATAGCAGCAAAAGAAATACATCATCTATGAAAATTTCAACTGTCCTAGCTATCATGGTCCATGGTGAGCCTGGTGACAGACAGACACACAGATGGACAGACAGTGGAGTCTGAGTAACAGGGTCCCGTATTTACCCTTTAGGTACGGAACCCTAAAAATCATATGTAATGAAATATATTTATTTAACAAAAATACGTTTATAAAGAAATCATGGCTATGCAAATCGGTTCATTCAATTGGGATGGGAGGAAGATGCCTTATACAGAACACAGACATACACATTAAACTGATAACAAGCTAATAACTCAATTTGTTATGCGATTCATTTTTACAAAACTATAGACAAAAAAAAAAAAAAGATTCGGTAATTATTAAGCTGGTTAATGTAATAATATATGTGGAGGGATCATATTGTAACTTATTATGTTAGTAGCTTCTGCCGGAACTTCATCTGCATAGATTTTGATTATGGTTATTCCTTCGGGAACTTTAAAATTTTCCAGGATGAAAAGTAGCCTATGTATCCAGGGTATAAGCTATCTCCATTCCAAATTTCATGGAACAAACAAACAGACACAAATGTTCGCATTTTTAATATTAGTGAGATGATATGTACCCATTTGTGATTGATAAATAAGTAAATATTCTATCTATACCAATTTTGGATACTGACATTAAAAAGAGGGTTGTGACATAGTGGTAAAATCTGAATATATGCATTAAAACAGGTCCTTAGTATACATAAAACATTATCACATCTTACCCAGTTGCTTATCAGATGAAGTCAACGATTTCACGTCGTCTATGTGCCTTTTAGGTATAGTTAAAACATGAAATCGACTTGCAGGTTTGATATCTCGGAAAATACATACATCTTCGTCCTCATATAATATTTCGGTGTCCTCTAGCTTATTGACAATATTGCAGAAGATGCATGTTGATTTTTGAGGCGCTTCTGTAACTACTGTAGCCATAGTGGAAGGAAATTGAGCTGAATATTACTATTCACTTCACGTAGCTCGATTCTGAACTCGACCCGACGCACAATGGGGTATTTTGACATTCTAGCCGGTTAAAAGTCCAAAATCTCAAACTAAATATAGATAAACAAAATGAATACCAGCAGATAGCCAGGTAGTTGCTTAACAATAGACAACCCTCCCCCACCACGCCAGTGTCACGATGACTGGCTGTCAGCAGTCGAAACTTGATCGTTACTTAAAGTGCACGTATCGCTTTTAGACGCCATTTCAATACGCGGAGTTCTATCGAGTTTTTTTTAAATTTGTGAACTGAATAAGATAAAGTGATTATGGAGAATGATGACCCAGGTAAGGATACATACTATTTTTGTAATTTTGTATGATTTATTCTTAGATACATTAACAAATTAGGTTGCTAAAGAGAGGGCCTTTTGGGTTATTATTTTTGTTGGTTTGCCAACATTTGGTAGGAGTTTAAGTTCTTCTATCGGGTGCTATCGGGTGATTATTATGGTGTCATGACGTAAAGCACATTATTATTGTTGTAAATATGAAGAAAACGGCTGCTCTTATTTGCTCTTTTCGTTATGCCATCGTGTCAATTAGTTGTCATTACAAATGAAGATTTTTTGAAGTTTTACTTTTTAAAACATAATGTGTATATTTTTTGTTTTAGACTCACCTGGTTGCTCAAACTTCAGAGTAATGACTCGAAAAAGTTTATACGACCAAATGCAAAAGTCAAATTTAAGAACATTTGAGGAAAAATTAAGTTATTTACAGTATAAAATTTTATCTGCTGAGGATTATTGTCCAGATGAAATAAAGAATTTAAAGCAAAAAATCAGACATTTAAAAAGCGATCTCAAAAGCAGGTGGGTAAAAGCATGCCGAAAGGAAGAAACATTTTTAAAAGATAATGCCACGTGGTTGCAAGGGACTTTTCAAATACCTAGAGTTTCTCAAAAGCATACAGTTTCCGGTCGCCCATCAAAAGCATTCTGTGAGTTGACCGACAGAAGTAAAAGAAGAAAAACGGCAGAATTACGTTCAGTTGGAAAAGATATATTGGTGCACGCTACAAAAACTATTTTGCAAACTGCTGGCGATAGAAATGTGTCACAGGTCTTCACTGAAATTATGGAGTCACCAAAACGTGCCAGTAAATACAAGAAAGCTTATAAAAAATCCATGCAAGTTGATCAGGCACAATTGACGCCTCTTAGAGCGTTATCAATGTATACGGAAGCCGACCTTTCCAGAAGGCAATATGAAATTATTAGAAGTTCCAATAAGAAATTATACCCCAGTTATAGCGTTCTGCAAAAGGCAAAGCAAACCTGCTATCCACCAAAGGAATCTTATACGGTTACTGAAACATGCTGTGAAATTAATCTACAAGATTTGTTGAATCACACTGTGGTTAGACTGCTGACATATTTGGAAGAAATTTTAAATGATTTAAATCAAGAAGACCGTGACTCCCTAGAGCTTATCTGCAAATGGGGTTGTGATGGGTCACACCAATCCCAATTCAAGCAAAAGATGCAGCATGACGATTCTTCAGATGCAAATATTTTTCAAAGTTGCCTAGTTCCAGTTCGATTAGTTTGCGGCAAAAATACAAAGAAAGTTATTTGGCAAAATCCGACTCCTTCTTCAGCACGATATTGTCGTCCAATCAAAATAAGATTTATAAAAGAAACTAAGGAGATTATAAAAGATGAAATTAATTATATAGAGACACAAATAAACTCATTACAAAACTGCCAATTTACTAATGACCATGTCTGTGCTAGTGTTAAGTTCACAATGGCACTAACAATGGTAGATGGCAAAGTTTGTAACGCTGCCACAGACTGTTTATCAACGATGAGATGCTACATTTGTGGAGCAACTTCAAAGCAGTTTAATGACTTAAACGTCAAAATGGACGTTGATATTGAAGCTTTATCCTTCGGGTTATCGACTCTACATGCAAGGATACGACTTTTTGAGAGCGTGTTACACCTCTCATACAAATTACCAATAAAAAAATGGCAGGTAAGATCCGAGGCTGATAAGAAAATTGTCAAAGAAAGGAAAGCAGTATTGCAAAAATCTTTCAGAGAGCAAATGGGTTTGTTAGTCGATGTACCCAAAGCTGGGTTTGGTAATACCAACGACGGTAACACAAGCAGGAGGTTTTTTTCCGACCCTGAGACGGCTAGTGCAATTACGGGCGTTGATTTAAATCTTATTTACAGATTGAAAATAATTTTAGAAGTTATTTCAAGTGGCCATAAAGTAAATTTAAAAACGTTCGCCACGTATTGTTTGGAAACAGCTAAATGCTATGTGTCGTTATATTCGTGGCTGCCGATGACACCGACCATGCATAAAATACTCATTCATGGAGCGACCGTCATGGAGAAAGCTTTATTGCCAATTGGTCTGCTGTCTGAAGAAGCAGCGGAAGCTCGCAACAAACATTTCAGGGCATACCGTTACCAGTTTGCAAGAAAATTTTCAAGGGAGGCGTGCAACCTAGATGTCCTCAATCGGCTTTTATTATCATCGGACCCTTTGATAACGAGCCTGAGGCCGAAACCAAAAAAACCTTCCCGGACATTTTCAAAGGAAGCTGTCGAAATGCTGCTAGAAGCTGCTGGAGAGTCAGATTTTGAAGATTCAGATGATGACGCGTTGCACGATGCCATTCAAGAGTCTGATGAAGATCCTTGGCATTCACCATCGTCATCTAGCTAGGATTAATATTTATTTTATCTTTTTTACACTATTTTTTAAGAAATATACTTTGTTTGTAATTGAAAAAAACATTTTTTTATATATAAGTCTACTAAAACCCATAAGCAATAATAAAAATAAAAAAAATAATTTTGTCCGGCTAGAGTGTCAAAATACCCCACTGTGCGACGACCTAAGCTGAGCGAGCGCTACCTGAATAAGTTGAGTAGACCACGGTACGTCATGACAATGACAATGACAGTGACGTTGACGTTTCGTCGAGGTTTTAGTGTGTTCGAGCTAAATTTTAAAACGCTGCAACGTGCGGTGATGCCGTATGTTAATATTTTCTAACCGCTCTGCGTTGTATTTGATTTTCAAAGTAGAGCCTCTGGGGTGCACCAGCCTAGGGATAGGAATCAGTACTCCTTAGCGGCTGGAACTGAGCCTTAAAAGTAGGAGGCAGTGGTCAGCTGTGAAGTTCCGTCCGTCCGTGGCTTTATCTTTATCTTTCAAATGACTATGGTATTGAATGTAATTATAATTAAAAAATACTAAATCTAAGACTACAGATATAAAATAAACTAGACATTAAATCTATGAATGACCACTGCGGCATTGTACCAAAGATGCTGGCAGCATTTCCTAGTTGAATGGCTTAACTAATTAATTGAACGAGGAAACTGCCAGCTCTTCGGTCTCCAGTGACGTCAATGAGTCTCTTTGACAATTCCTTAAAAAGGCTTACTAAGACCCCTCGGACCGAGGGTGTCGACGCTGAATGGAATAAAATTACATTCTGGACCGCGACCACTATTTGCCAACCTTATTGTTATAGGGTGGTGGAACCAGTTATGGACAAGCATCCAATGATGGACACTTGATTCTAATTAACAGAAGATAAAAAATCGAAATAGATCTGTAGGTTTTTGTACTACAAAATGAAAACACAACTTATAGGGTATGTGTGTGTGGTGTGAAACTGATTGATGATTGATTGACTGATTGAATGAAAGTCAGAGAGAAATGTGGAATAAAAGAAGATGTATTGACTAAGATTGGAAAGGGCATGCTTCTAAGGTTCGGTCATTTGGAAAGGATGGATGAAAGAAGGTTGACGAAAGAGATATACAGATCGAAAGTGAGTGGACGGGTCGGAAGGGGCCGCCCTAGGCGTACTTTTTCGAGTCAAATCAGTGAAATACTGGATAAGGGCCGAATCTTAAGTACCCGAAACCGACGTGCGTGCATGACTCGATGTATGAATGTGGAAGAAGCGAAAGTTTGTCAAGATCGTAGCAAGTGGAAAGAAGTGGTCTCTGCCTACCCCTCTGGGAAACAGGCGTGATTAAATGTATGTATGTGTATGTCACATAGTTTAATAATAATTCACCTTCGAGTTATCAACTTAACGGATAAAAGTCGCCACCTTTTCCCGTTAAGCTGACTTCTCAAAGGGTAATTGTTATTAAAGTTTGTACGTATCCTATAAATTGTGTTTTTTCTTGCGCTACAAAACGTATCGTCTGAGTGCAAGGAAATTCTTTCGTTAATTAGAAAAACACAATAATAGTAATGAGGGCGCCACTGGACGCTCGGCGTTTGCTCGGCGCAGTCTTAATAAGAAAAAAGGTTTTACATTAAATAATACAGTTGTATTACGAGACAAACATTGTCCAACAAGACCCAGACAAGCGCGTGAAAGAAAATATTAAACACGTAACAAAACTAACAAACAAAATGACGCAGGTTCCCAGACATGTTCGTTATTGGTTTAACTTAGGTACAGCTAATTAAATATTAAATTTAAACATTTTAGTTATCATTACGAATTTTATTTTGGCGACAGTTTTTTAGTTTAGTATTACTAACCTGGATTCTTAGTCATTTTAGGTGTTATTTTTAATGCCCTAAGGACCGATTTATGACTTTCGAGCTGTCGAAAGTTTCAATCGAAAGTGACAAAAAACAATGAAATGGTATTTTTGACTTACGAGCGATAGAAAATATCGCTCATTGAATACAAAACGAACACATTCCAAAATAATTTGCTCTTCCATTAAAAATTGTATTCCAACCGATTCTAATTTTAAAATGCAACACTGACTCATTTCGGATTGTGTCCGTTTTGTATTCAATGAACGATATGAACAAGAGCGGCCCGTGTCATTCGCTTTGAAGTCTATCAATAGAAAGTATTAAGTATTTGACATCTGTCAAACTTGTTACAACTAGGGGCCTATTGCATAATTAGACTAATAAAATTAGAAACTAATACAAGTTACTGGTTAAAAATTTACAAGCTGCGTTATTTTGTGTTGCATAATTATTTTGTGTTTTCACTAATTATATTAGAAAATTGTGTTGCATAAATTTCTAATAATATCGTGAAAGTTACAAGTAAATTCATCATTATTTACAAGTACTAATAAATTTTGTTGCATAATGTATTTTTACTAACTTGTAATAAGTGTACTAATATTATCAGCAAAACACAAAATTACAAGTAAACAAGTTGGCTGAGTGAGGTAAACCTTTGCCCATCTGTGGACTTTGCAATTAAAAAATAAATATTGGCGGGAACAGTAAACGTCAACGTAAAACTTTATCTGAAATTTCTAACTTCGAAAATGGGTGGTAAGCGAGAAGAACAAAGAAAATTGAAAATGTGCATCTTAAGTAAAATTAAGGAGCAGAAAGATGTCTTGTTCGGTCCCTTTTCAACAAAGGTCACTAAAGATATTCGCAGTAACGCCTGGAGAAATATCGGTGCATATGCCCAAAGCTTGGGGATTATCAAAGAAAATAAGAATTGGGCGTATGTTCGTGATGTTTGGTGGGCAAATGTGAGAAAATTATCCGTGGTAAGTACCTACAACTTGTCTTCTAAGCGTGCAATTACCATTATTACTTATTATTCAACAATAGGTGTAGGTATGTAGGTGTATATTATACATATAAGTTTTGTTTAGCCTGTATGTTAATTTATAAACAATATACATTTTTTACAACAACTATATTTATATCATATCATATTTTTACTCGACTTCTAAAAGAGGAGTGTAATGTTTTATTGATTTAATGAGGTAGTTTTTTAACGTTCTTAGTTCACTCGTAGAGGCTGGTCTGGTGGTACGATTTCGATGCAAATAGGGTCGTTAAATTCGGCAAAGCGTCGCAAGGGATACTTTGATTAAAAAAACTAACATATACAGGCTATATCATAAAAACTGTTATGCAATTGTCGTCTAGGTATATAAAAATAAGCAGCCGGGTTTTTAAAGTTGACTAATCTTTTGTTATAGGAGAAACGAGATAATGCTAAAAAAACAGGCTCTGGCGGAGGGCCCGACTGTAAAGAAAATGAAATTGATGTTCTCGTTTATGATATACTCGGAAAAGAGTCACCAGTTTTAGAAGGTCTAGGCGTGGATGAGCATCTGCAAATTGAATTGAACCTAGATTCTGAGCAAAAGATACAAGAAACCCTACAAGAGACAGTAGATAATACGTTCGAGACATTAAACAATTCCGAACTTAAACAAAATAATAACAACATTTTAAAAAGGGACTGGAAAGGAAGAGAAGGAATAAACGAAAACAAAGATTTATTACAAAAAAAAATGAAATTAACGTTAGATATTTTGGAG
Organism: Acleris laterana; assembly: GCA_963966035.1. Classification (NCBI taxonomy): domain Eukaryota; kingdom Metazoa; phylum Arthropoda; class Insecta; order Lepidoptera; family Tortricidae; genus Acleris; species Acleris laterana. The sequence goes on from OZ014466.1 coordinate 6,075,343, forward strand.
AAAGAAAACATATTAAAAGATCTACAAATAAAAAATGTTGAACGAGATAATTACCTAAAAGATTTAAAAATTTTGGATTTGGAATTACGGTATGGGCTCCCAAGATCCAAGTTTACAAGTAATTTGGAGCAATTTACACTAGCTGTGTTTATTCCAGAATCTACATCCGATAATCAAAATAATACGGATACCGCGTATACAGATCAGGAATAGTCACAATATTGACGTTTCTAATAATTAATTTGTGTACTTTAGCAATAAAAACAATGAATTTCATCGATTGTTCAAATTTCTTTATTATTAAAAGTTAAGAAAATAAATGTTTTTTCCTTAAAAAGTTAGCTAATAAATAGTACATTGATGACATATAGCTAGACATCAACAAATTAAAAGCCTGACTCACTAGAAAATCGTACAATTAGTTGTAAGTCAAATTTTTGAAACTTCATAATGATTGGATTTAATTTATGTATTTAAGAGCTAATTTAGGTATTTTCTTACGATGTCATGTTAGCCATATAGTAAATCCAATCGTATGACGACGCAGTTAGCCTAGTCTATCATGACCCTGCCTGCAAAGCTAGTGGTCCCGGGTTCGATCCCCGGTAAGGTCAAATATTTGTTTGATGAGAATGATGAGCATGAATTTTTTATCTATATAAGTATGTTTGTCATTGTATAGTAGGGTGACGATACCAATGATGGACACTTTTATCTGACAGGCACCAGTAATGGACACTTCACTCTTAATTCAAATTTCATATGGTCCTAAATTGATTGTTGCAAAACAAATGAATAACCCTTATGTTCCGTAAAATAAGAATCAAGTGTCCATCATTGGTCCTCGTCCATTACTGGTTCCGTCACCCTAGCTACCCATAGTATAAGCCATAGTGATTATTTATATATTTAATAAGTTTCAAACAACTTGACCTACATCTTAATTTTAACAAGATTTAGTATTAAAAGTATTTATGATGACATAGACTGTATTATTTCTTGTTGGCGTCGAAGTGCACTCAATGCAGGAGCCTCATCATTTACATTTCGATGATTTTCTTGTTCCACTGGTGGAGTGAATGATTCCAAATCTTCACCTTCCCGGGCAATGTTGCACAAAGTTGCACAGCAGACAACGATATTTGCTGCAAATTTTGGGTTGACTCTTAGATGATTCAGGCAGGGAAATTTTTCCTTTAATATTCCAAAGGAACACTCTATAATCTGCCTTGTTGCTTTGAGTCTTCGGTTGTAGCGTCTTTCACCCTCGCTATTTGGGTCGTTGTGTAACGGTGTCATTAGCCACGTTTTTAGAGGGTAACCCGAGTCTCCAAGTATAACGCCATTTGGAAATATGTTTTCTTGTTCCATTGCACTGTAGAGACTACTCCTTCTTAGAACTCGTGCATCGTGCACACTACCCGGCCAATTGGCACTTACATAAAAAAATTGATATTGTGGTCCACATACCATCATACAATTGATCGAATGGCCTCCTTTTCTGTCTACGAATGCTGGTTCGTTAGTAGTTGGTGCGTCTATTGGTATGAGTGTTCCATCAATTATACCAATTACATTCGGGAAATTATATAACTCATAGAACTCTTGCACTACGTCTTCCATTCGGTGTGGCCATATAATTATCGATGGAAATAACCTTCTATTAATAGCGTTAATAACGCGATGAACAGTTCGACAAACTGTAGACTTGTCAACGCCATGACCTGCACCAACAGAATAATATTGGCATCCAGTTCCAAGCCAATGAAGTGTAGTACATAATTGCTGTTTCGGAGAAAGAGCACCACCTTTTTTTTTCAACTTAATGTCGCTTGAAATTGCTTGCAGCACACGTTCGGCTTTAATAGGTTTCATTCGAAACATTTCGTAAAAGTGTGCACTATTTTCAAAAGTGAAGTTGATCCTGTCCTTATATACCTTTTGGTGTCGGGTTACTAGATATTGATCATCGTCATCGTCGGATAAATGCAAAATATTAAACATTTTTCGTTGATTAGGCTTTAACTAAATCACTTGTAATTCAAAATTACCGTGGTCCTTAGGTAAGTAGTAATAAATACAAGTTACAACTAATAATTTGAATTTTTAGACTCGTATTGCAACCAAAACTAATAAAATTTACATATAATATTAGTTATTAGGGCTAATACTTTTTGACTTGTATTTTATAACTTGTATTTTATTATGCAACAATAATTTACAAGTTACAACCAAAATCACTAATATTATTAGCTTGTACTTATTCACTTGTATATTTATCCCTCGTATTTTATTATGCAACATAAAAGTACAAGTTACAACCAAAATCACTAATAGTATTAGCTTGTACTTTATTATGCAATAGGCCCTAGGTATAAACATAAAACAAACCTAGAAACCTAGCAACGCCATAGAGATCCACAGACGAGAAATTTATTTCCATTTTTCCTAAATTTATAACCAGTTAATAATCGAAAATAATTAATTAATTAGGAATTAGTGAAAATAACCGTAAAAAAAATCTCACTCGCAATGAAATAACAAATTACTTATTATAATTTCAACTTTTGTTAGCCTCACACATTTATTCGCATTTGAAATATGAATTACAAAAAACCGGTAAAACATCGACGTTCGATCTCAAAAATATGGAATTACGGACCATTCGACAATAAAGCGTGAAAGATTGTCGAATATTTTCTACCGCTCGGTTTTGAAATCGAACGCTCGAAAATCAAAAATCCATCCCCTGGAGGTAAACAAGTTCACAGGCCACAAGACGTCATACCAAGATTCTTCCACGACGTTTTCACGTTAATCCCGGAACGTTAGCTATCAATGGTTCTATCTCTCGATTTATTGTTTATAAGCTGTTGCGCGTGACTCCATCCTTGCAGAAAAATAAAACATAGCCTATGTCACTCAGGGGGAACGTAGCTTTCCAATGGTGAAAGAATTTTTGAAATCGGCTCAGTAGTTTTTGAGTTTATTCATACAAACCCACACACACAAAAATACAAATATTTCCTCTTTATAATACTAGCTGTTGCGCACGACTTCGTCTACGCAGAAAAATAAAACAGCCTATGTCATTCAGGATGAATGCAGCTTTCCAATAGTAAAATAATTTTTGAAATCGGCGCAGTAGTTTTTGAGTTTATTCATCACAAACACAAAAAAATACAACAAATATTAGTGTAGATGTAGATTTTTAGAGCAAACGCTTGTATTCTAAGAGACCACGACACTAAGCCTAGTTCCATAAAACTACACACGGGGACACGAAATGGAAATGCTGCAATGCGAAAAGCCTGGCACAGTTTTTTTTTTAGTTGTAAGTCGGATATATAAAGGGTGAATTATAAGTCGTGATCATGATGACCATTGCATTGTACCAAAGATCTCTTCGGTCTCCAGCGACATCAATGAGTCTTTTTGACAATTCCTTAAAATGGCTTAAATCGCTAAAAGGGTGTCGACGCTGAATAAAATAAAATTACATTCTGGATCGATACCACTATTTGCCTACCTTATTGTTATAGGGTGGTGGAACCAGTAATGGACAAGCATCCAATGATGGACACTAGATTCTAATTTAACAGAAAAGGGTTATTCATTTGTTTTGCAGCAATCAATGTAGGAACGTATGAAATTTGAGTTTGTTTTAGGGGTAGATCACGTGACTTTTCGTATCACGTCATCTACCAGTGACGCGATTGGTTTTAAAACTTAGCGAAGAGAAACTCTAGCTAGCGTAGTGCATTTTGGCTGGGCCCTCAGGGGATAACTTTTGTCTGGGCTGGCGTTAGTACCATGCAGGGTCCGTCCGGATCGCTACCACCATCTTATCCATTAACCTACCGCCAAACAGCAGTGTTCGCATTGTTGTGTTCCGGTTTGGGGATAAGACAGCCGGTGAAATGACTAGCATAGAGGCATTCCATCTTAGTCCTCAGGGTTGGTTGCAGTGTTAGGATTGCATTGCAGTCTTGTGAATGCGAATGTCTATGGGTCACAGTTTCCACTTACCATCAGGTGGCCTGTGTGCTCGTTTGTATTCTGAATGCCATAAAAAAAAAACAATAACCTCGTCATGAAAGATAGCGATGTTTTGAACGCATAGTGGCTTCACGGCGCGTATAAATCGACAGTGTTGGCAACGAATGTTAAAAAGTATGTAGAGTGACGCAGATGCTCTGGAAATATTTAATTTGTGGCAGACGAACGTTGTTTAAGATATTGTATTTTGTGTTTATAAAGGTGTTAATCGGTTTTAATTACCTTCAAGCAAGCTGAAGGATTTTGATTGTTTTGGGTCAAGAAAAAATAAAATTTAGTCGAAAAAAATATTTTTGAGATATAATGGCAAATGAAGCGAGCCCTAATTAATTACCTTATTGTGGTATGGTCGGCCAAGAAAGTGGTTTACCAGTTTTGACAAAAGTTTCTGTGAGATCGAATTATCGCTAAGGGTGACAATTGACAACATTTCATTTTGGTGACACCTGCAAATTACTATACGAATCGAAAGGGTTTTGCCTCCTGAACACGGCAAAATATTTATTTAGATTTATTTTTCTTTATTTACAAAATTACAAATAAGTTTAAAAAAAAAACGAGTTCTACCAATAGGTACTATGCCTAAATAAATAGATATAATACCATTGTTTAAATGTATTGTAAGTAGCAATGTGTACTTTTTTCTTACGCAATAAATTTGATTTGATTTTTGATTTGATTTTGCCTTTTTCACGAGAAAAAAAGCTGTCATACTTCAAATTTGACATTGACACTATTGACAGATGGATAGATACTTAGAGAATTATCGGTTGACATGATACTTTTTTATATACAGATTGGACTAACGTAATATGTCCATTGTGTCGTAGAAATGAAGTTACGCCCTTTTAGAATAAGTACATCTTAATAAATTAATAATAAAATAATTATTCATTCTAGAGAAAATTTAAAACTATTAGTGTCTTCCTCCTTCCAAACAGTATCTAAAAAAGGAATAAAAATAAAGTCTTGAAAATATGAAATCTTGTCAATTTTCACTGTCATAATGCAAGGGAAAAATTTAATTGTTGTATCATGACGTGCAAATTAACCGTCGGGTGGTAGACCACATTTTTGGGCGACTGTACCTACCTATACTTTATGAAACATCTATTACACATATTCTACGAGGTAAAAACCATATTATCATCTTTGATCCTATCATGTTATTGTTTTTAAGACTGCGCCGAGCGTACGCCGGATGTACTGTGGCGCCCTCATTACTATTATTGTGTTTTCTAATAAACAAAAGTATTTTCTTGAAATTGGTCGGTATGTTTTTGTACTACAAATGAAAACACAACTTATAAGGATATCACATAGTTTAATAACAATTCACCTTCGAGTTATCAACTTAACGGAAAAAAGTGGCCACTTTTTTCCATTAAGCTGACTACTCATAGGTTAATTGTTATTAAAGTTTGTTACGTATCCCATAAATTGTGTTTTGACTTGCGCTACATAAACGTATCGTCTGATTGCAAGGAAATACTTTAGTTAATTAGAAAACACAATAATAGTAATGAGGGCGCCACTGGACGCTCGACGTTTGCTAGGTGCAGTCTTAAATGACCACTGTCTATAAAAAAGGTAAGTGACAATACAATAACTAGTCAAAAACGATGTGGTTTTTACCGCCTAAAATCTCGATCCATTTCTAGATCAAATCTATCGTTAAAATAATTATCATTTTGTATGCAAATAGCATCGTCTAAAAAATGGATACAGCAATAACCATGCTATTTTACTACTAACGCCATCTATTAAAAAACCGGGCAAGAGCATGTCGGACCCGCTCACGCTCGCAGCAAAACCTGCTTGTTTGAGGTGAGAGAATTATTTTTCAAGCAATTAAAGTTCGTAAAGTTCAAATTATAAACTTTAAAACGAATTTATATTGGCATACTTTATAAACACAATACCGAAAAAAAAAACACTTGTGTAACAACATTTTCACAAGCACTGAATTTGGTTCAGAGCCTTTGTATAAGGAAATAATTTAAAGTATCCAATAATCCACTACCACGACTAACATTTCGCGTATATTTTTCTTAAACCTACACACAGTTGTCATTGAGACGGTATTTAAATATCTTTTTACGTTGACTAATTACCTTATCGAACTACGGACGAATTAACTGCGCTACTGAATTATATTTGATCAAGTGCCCGCAAAACGTACTGCGTATTTCACTGTGTACCTTAATTGCAACAAATTGATTAATTTTAATACATTATCACATTGTTATTGTATTTCGCTTGAAAAAGATTCCAGACTTCATTCAAAGGCACATGATACCTAATAATATCGCGTATTACCTATATTATTCCTGCAGATTCGTACAAAACCACCCTTAACTAAAGACTTTAAAGGCACAAAAATTGCTCATACAGTAATGGATCCAGACGCCCTTGCAAAGACGCACTACGCTAACTTGCGTTTCTATTCGTTTCGTTTTAAAACCAATCGCGTCACGTATATCACGTGATACGAAAAGTGACGCGATTGGTTACGAAACGAAACACTAGTTAGCATAATGCATTTTGGCAATGCCATCTGTAGAGAACGAGAGACTGCCAAAGTCACAAAAGGTATATTTTTACAGACAAAAAAAAAACAAGTATTAAAAGTACATTGTGTATTAATGGTGGTAAAGAATGAAATACAAACGAGAGTCTGTTAGAATGCTTTAATGACTCGAGATTGTATTTCCTTTACCGCCCGTGTAACATACAATATTTTTCATCACAATTGCGAGAAAACGAAATTAAACAGACAATAGATCATATGTTGGAATCACACAGTTTATAATCAGTATTTATAAATTAGCGGCAGACTACATCATTGTCTGTGACTTACCACAGATAATGTCAAACGTGTTTGGAGTCCGAGTCTAGTGACAGTATGCGAGATTTTTAGGAAATTGTATTCAACTGACATTTAATCTCGAATGGCACAAGAATTGGGGTCCTGACGTATTGAAAAAAATGAAATGAAAAATACATTTATTTGTTTTTAAGAATCACTCAAAAAAAAAAGAAAAAAGTCTTACATCTGCCAAACTCATTCAAAGTTTGTCGGCGGTGAGGTTTGGGATTGTGATAGTGAGTCCACGTATAATAGGGCGTAATAGTATATTATTTTTAGGGTATTATTTTGGATTTACGGTTGATTTTTCTAGCATGTTAGGACACTATTTACAAGCAAGTGTGATGAAAAATTTTTTTTGCAATGTGTTGCAATGCAGGGGCTCTAATATGGCTGGGTGTATCGCGTGACAAAGTTTGGATAAGGCATCCGTCACCTTCTGACACGTAAATAAGTACGAGAGTGACGGATGCTTTATCCACTTTTGACACGCGATATAGACGCAGCCATACTAGCCCCGCAGGAAGTACATTCTGCCCTCGTACGGAGAAAAGGCACAAATGCTATTAATTCGTAGAAGCATATTAAACTCTCCAGGTCTCTCTATAAGGCTGGAAGTGCAATACAATTCATATAGTAGATGTGCCTTTTTTCCGCAGGAGGGCAGTAGGTATTGCACCTATTTCACACGAGATGTTTCATTCAGTCAAGAAGTGGCCGAAAATAAAATGTTTATAAAATGACTGACTGCTGAGTTACTTGCGGCGTTTCCTCTCAGCAGTGGTCTCCTCTTGGAAAGTGCTGGTAGAGTTTGGACATGTAAAAGTGCCCGTGCGACCTACTTACTGAATAAATGTCTTTTAAGAGCGCTAATATTTCGAGTGTGGAAAAAATGGTGACTTTTACTTTTTTAATGAGAAAACTTGATAATTTAAGTGATAAAAATACGGCCCACAATTACATAGTTTAGTTTCACCACAAAGTGCCTGTAGAAGATTTTACCATGGCTCAGTATTTATTTATTTATTTATTTATTTATGGATCCATGGAAAACCAACAGCTATACAAAAATTTAGAAATAAGATTAACAACACATAGCCAATTACAGGTTCTCACATTTAGCAATTAAGTATATTGAAAAAGAATGAGCCTTACTTACAACTATTACTTATACAGTGCAAATATGTTACAACTACTACAGATCACAAAATATTTCTGTAGACTATGACTAATGCTAACCAACACCACAACTACTACAGGTCGCAAAATATTTCTGTAAACTAAGACAATGCTAACCAACACCTCAACCCCGCACCCGAAAGATCTATCACGAATTAAGATTGATTACAAGATATTGAATTAATTTGTTTTTAATAGTATTAATATTGCTTGCAAATATATCAAAATCTAACACATTATTCATTAACACTTTATTCAAACTCCTACTAGCCCTACACAAAAAACTATTTTTCCTATAATTAGTTGAAGCTCGAGAAACAGAAATAGGACGATAGTTCCGCACACTCCTAGAGGGAATATTAAAAGAGACTCTGCCCAACAAATCAGGGCAATCAACATTGTCGTTGACGATGTTTAATAGGTAAACTATATCAGCAGCCTCACGGCGCCTTACAAGCGGTAACAGATGGTGATGCTTACACAAGTTAAAGTAATTAGTGGAACTATACTTTACTTTTAATTTGTAGCAGAGAAATTTCATAAATTTAATTTGCAAACGTTCAATCCTATCGATATAAACTTGATATTGGGGATTCCAGATCTGAGATGCATATTCCAACCTGCTCCTCACGTAAGCACAATATAAGATTTTCAAGGTCTTGGGACGCGAAAAACAAGCTGAACTACGCATTAAAAAACCAAGGGACTTGGCAGCTTTAGATACGATTTCATTAATATGATCATTAAAAATCAGTTTAGAATCATGGATGACCCCCAAATCACGCATGCTTGACACTTTTTGAAGAATGCTACTTTTCAATGTATAAGTGGTAGAAATGAGATTCAATTTACGTGAAAAAGTTAATGTAAAACACTTAGAAGGATTAAGGTCCAACTTATTGAAAATACAGTAATCATCCAGACGGCGAAGATCGGATTGTAAAGCAGTAGCATCATCTGGAGACACAATTTCGGCAAAGATCTTCATATCGTCTGCAAAACAAAGAAGCTTAGCAAAATGGAAGCAGTGTTTAATGTCATTAACAAAAATATTGAAAAGGAGCGGTCCTAACAACGACCCCTGGGGAACTCCACTAGGAATGGTCACCCAGCTTGACATATAATTGTTAATGACGACTGATTGACATCGATTAACTATGTAGGACGCGAACCACCTCAAGAGGTCACCTCTGATACCGACCAAATAAAGCTTTCTTAATAATATATCATGGTCAATCCGATCAAATGCTTTACTGTAATCAGTATAAATTACATCTATTTGACGACCACTATCCATTGCCTGAGAAACAGTATCGTTAAGTATAGCAAGATTAGATACAGTTGACCTACGTTGCGTGAAACCGTGTTGGGTGGAATCCAAAGAATTTTTCAATGCTGAAGACACTTGCGTGTGGACTACTTTTTCCATAACTTTGGCCAGAATGCACAGTTTAGAAATAGGCCTATAATTAGTCACGTCTGTCTTTGAGCCTTTCTTTAAAACCGGCGTGATGAAAGCTGATTTCCAAACTGGAGGCACTGTACATTCAGCAAATGAACGACGGAACAATAACAAGATTGGCTTGGTTAGTATTACAGAGAGGCAGTATAAGTTTCTACTGCTGCCTGTCCATTGACAGTTCTTTTTTCTAACCACTCTTTTTAGGGTTCCGTAGTCAAACTACGAACCCTTATAGTTTCGGTATGTCCCCAAATACTAAAAATCTGAAAAATATCTTTAATGAAAGCGCATATTATAACGATTATAACGAATTTAAAAGGAAAACTATCACGACTAGGTATGTAGACTTAATTAGTTCCTGAGATACAGGCCACTAAAGTGTTTATACCTACTAAAAATCATCAAAGACAGCACCAAATAACTTTAAATAGAAAATTAGTTCATACATGTTGTTTTTTGAGATAGTGTTTTGTGTTTGTAGTAACGGCTTCGGAACCTTGCACTGAGCATGGTCCGACATGGTCTTGCCCGGTTTTTAATTAATCTTACTACAGAACAGGTTTCTGCTACTGCACTGGTCCATTGACATAGTTCTTATTTCAAAAGATCTGTATTCTCTAGGGTTGACATGCGTCAATTTCAGCCCGCTTCTGCGGGTGGTAGGACCTTGTGCAGGGTCCGTCCGGATCGCTACCACCGTCTTATCCATTAACCTACCGCCAAACAGCAGTGTTCGCATTGTTGTGTTCCGGTTTGGGGATAAGACAGCCGGTGAAATGACTAGCATAGAGGCATTCCATCTTAGTCCTCAGGGTTGGCAACGCATTTGCAGTCTTAGGATTGCATTGTAGTCTTGTGAATGTGAATGTCAATGGGTCACAGTTTCCACTTACCATCAGGCGGCCTGTGTGCTCGTTTGTCTTCTCTATGCCATAAAAAAAAAAAAAACAATGGCATACTTTCAGAGAATGAGACATGAAAAAATATCAAAATGAATTTTTTGATGTTTAGACATTGTGATGTGTGTATGTAACATGAGTCAAATTTGGCGGGCGATTAAATAACTACACAGACATATAAAAATGTTGTTCAAATACCCTAGTTTTCTGGCTGTTATACAATTTACTGAAAATGTAAACACGATAAAATATCGACGCGACTCACCGCGTGTGGACACGAAATAACGCGGAAGCGAATCGCGTGGAGCAGCGGGTGGCAAGGTGGCGTTCTAGTTGAGCTGAAAGAAACCAACAGTCAACAGTTTTTTCTTTTTAAATATTTACAGTGGTCTTTTTAACCCGTGTGGTTGCCGGGTTAGAATAGTGCCACTCCATATCTTCCCGTGGATATCGTAAGAGACGGCTAAGGGAATAAAGGCGTACAGTACTGTTAGGCGATGGGCTTGCAACCTGTCACTAATACACTGGTAAACATCTTAGCCTAAAAGTGCAAAATGTGGTTACAGAATTATTAACAAGTTTTTAGAGTTGTTGGTAATTCTGTAGCTCTGCCTACCCCACTCTGGGAATAAAGGCGTGAGTTTATGTATGTATGTAAATATTTACAGGGTGTTTGGTAGCTAGTTCGAAGGCTTTAAGGGGGTGATAGAGCAGCTCATAAGCTATCGATTTAACCCCCATGGAACATACATGCTGTAGCTGTTGATGCACACCACTACTTGCTTATTAATATTATACAGGGTGTTTGGTAGCTAGTTCGACAGCTTTAAGGGGGTGATAGAGCAGCTCATAAGCTATCGATTTAACCCCTATGTGTGTTCAGCAATTGTTATTAGTTTCTGAGATATTGATCATTTTAATCGGAATTATTGTCATTTTTCCTTATATCCATGTTACAAAAAACCCCTACGTTCATGTATTAATTCTTTTATTTTTCAGTGTTTTTTTGCATGATTAGAATCACTATGAACTAAAGAAGTTTTTAAAGCTATATGAAATTTATTTTCATTACAACTTTTGGAGCAAACGCACAGAGTTACTTTCTCCATACTAAGAGAACCCCGCGTTTGTTTTTCACCAAGTAAAAAGAATTAATAACTTAGGGTTTTTCCGTAACATGGACATAAGGGAAATTGACCAAAATTCCGATTAAAATGATCAATATCTCGGAAACTAATAACAATTGCTGAACACACATAGGGGTTAAATCGATAGCTTATGAGCTGCTCTATCACCCCCTTAAAGCTGTCGAACTAGCTACCAAACACCCTGTATAATATCAATAAGCAAGTAGTGGTGTGCATCAACAGCTATTGAAGTGGCCTACGTGACCATTACAGGAGCGAGGTGCGGGCGGTGCGGCGCGAAACGAAGCGAACGCGATCAGTTGGTTTGATATTTTTCGCGCGAAGCGACGCGGCGTCATAGTTGTCGGCGGTGGAGGAAGTCCTGCGGCCGCCAGGGTGATTCGCGCCGCCTAGATGTAATTTTTTCGAAACGCGGGAACCAATCAGCGTAGCGTGGTTGTGTTCTGTGCTATTATTGATAATTCTGTAGTTCTGCCTACCCACAGACCACTTACCCTATAGACTCCGCATACAAAGGCGCCCCCGTAAGCCATGCTTATGCTCACAGAACACTAATTGGTTGCCATGGTTCTATTGGCGCGCACCACGACGCGCACACTTGATTATTCGTTGACTTTGAACTAGCCAATCACGGTGCACTTTCCGCCCCCCGCGCCCCGCCATTTTGGCTTAATGAGATACTAGACAAACTGTTCCGAAGCGGAGTCTATAGGGTAAGTGGTCTGTGTGCCTACCCCACTATGAGATTACAGGCGTGAAGGAATATATACATAGAAAACATCCATGACTCAGGAACAAATATTCCCGGTCACTACATAAATATCTGACCTTATCGGGATTTGAACCTAGGACCTAGCTTCGTAGGCAGGGTCACTACCAACGAGGCCAGCGCGTCGTCAAGTAATGGACACTTAACTTTTTTTTAAAGACCATAAGGTTATAATTTGATTGTTTCAAAACAAATGAATAATACCTATCCTCTGTAACATAAGAATTAAGTGTCCATCATTGGTCATGTTCGTTACTGGTTCCATCACTCGTACCCGACCATGGGGAAGTGCGGTGTGTAAACATCATAGGGCATTAAGAACTAAGAACGTTTAAAATCTCTAGACTAGCATCTCTAGAAAATAATCTTAAAACTACAATTTCTTGACTATAATGTCTAGATCAAAGTCTCAAGACTACAATCTTAAGACTGCCAAAAGTTTTTTTTTTTTTTTTTTTTCTCATGGCATGGAGAAGGCAACCGAGCACACAGGCCAGCTGATGGTAAGTGGAAACTGTGACCCATAGACATTCGCATTCACAAGACTGCAATGCAATCCTAAGACTGCAAATGCATTGCCAACCCTGAGGACTAAGGTGCAATGCCTCTATGCTAGTCATTTCACCGGCTGTCTTATCCCCAAACCGGAACACAACAATGCGAACACTGCTGTTTGGCGGTAGGTTAATGGATAAGATGGTGGTAGCGATCCGGACGGACCCTGCACAAGGTCCAACCACCCGCAAACAAGACTAAGACGGAATATTTCTATGCTGTAGTCGGGTACAGTAAAACACGGCTGATTTGGCTTACCAATGTACCTGCGCAGATGACGATTTAACGAAGCGCGGGAACCAATCAGCATGATCCACGCGTTGCGCGGTTGTATTCTGCGCTATTATTGGTTATTAGTGACGCCATGTTGACGCGCGCGTGTCATTCAGCCAGACGTCAAACGTGCGTGAGTGAGATGGAAAAAATAGATGCAATTTAATTTGGACCTTATAACTATTATGTACAAGTCTGATCGTGGGTTTTAATCGTGCTTTCGGAAATGATCGGAATACTGTCTGCGCGAACGAAGATTCACGACACGCCATATGAATTGTGTTTTACTTGGCTGTGGTCTGTGGTCGAAGCGCGTCTCCTGGCCCCACAAAACCTTTTGTCTCTTCCATTAACATACGATGAAAGAATTAATTTATTAATAGGTAATTAAGCGAACGTCATCTCACCTAATATTTGCTCAGCTTGCATATATCGGTTGTGGGGGTATATAAGGCGATGGGGGGGAACTTGGAGCCAAAGCCGAGCCATGCGGTTGTCTATAGCGCTGCTGAGCTTATTGGTAAGTACAATACCGCCATTTTCTTATCATCATTCTCTTTTTAAAAGCTTTTATTTAACTCACAATGTATCTATGTATGTAAGGGTCAAATCTTGCGAGTTAAATTTGACCCACTTTCCGGTTTTCGATGAAGCTGAAAATTTGTATACGCGTTTTGTTCTGGTGACAATACAATAATATAGTACCATCGAGCTGGTCTGATGATGGAGACTCAGGGTGGCCATAAGAACTCCTAAATTACACATGATAAACCCGTCGTGTTAGGGCTTGTTAGAATTGTCTTGAGTAGTAGATGACGACTGTGCAAAAAAAATACAGTAGACAATAAAAACTAGTCCCAAAAATGAAAATTTTGAGAGAAGCAATGAATTACTACACATATCTTGAAAAACAGAACATTTGCACTGAAGTACCTTTTCCAATATTTTACTATTTATTTTATAAATTACTTACTAGCGACCCGCCCTCGCTTCGCTTCGGTTTATGTGAGTTTTCTGTAACATCCCTACATAAACCAGAATCTATTATACACATAAACCTTCCTCTTGAATCACTCTATCTATTAAAAAAACCCGCATCAAAATCCGTTGCGATGTTTTATAGATCTAAGCATACATAGGGACAGACAGCGAGAAGCGACTTTGTTTTATACTATGTAGTGATACTCTTACAATTTATTGTACAGCTTGATTTTCACTTGTTAGATTATTTTTTATAGAAGTACGGTTTAAAAAAAATAAAAAAATATTTAGTAGCTCTTGTGGCTTTAGGTACTTTCCTGTTTATAGGGTAAAGTCATCAATGGTCAGCCAGAGAGTAGTCGACCTTATATGAGAACGAAGAGTGGGAAATATGTCTTTCGTACTCTTCCCACTCATACAAAGGAGTAAGAGGCCGACTACAGGTCTCTGGCAGATTGATGACTTTACCCTATTCGCGTCGCGGTTAACGCTAATAATAGTGCTGAGTGGTGTCAATTTCGACGTCACAGAATCACCCATGGCAACACTATCCTACAATTGTTTTTTTTTCTTTCCTTTTTGATTGTTTTTTTTTAATTTTTATTAATACTGTGTTGCCACCTTATTTTAATGATGTTTTTCTCTGTTCTGTTTTTTTTCTTGCGTTCGTCGAATAAATGTTTCTATTTCTATTTCTATTTCTATTTCTATTACAGGGTATATTTATTGTAAGTTTATCTTCATTATGTTTGGTAATCGACAAAGTTTTCTAATTCTTTATTTTCTGTTTTAGGCTCTAGCGGCCGTAAGCGGTCTGCCGCGTAAGTATATTGTTCTTTTTCTATGCATGTAACTTTGGAATTGCAAGGCGTGAACAGACCGGACCCCATCGGAGGCACTAGTTCACGACTATGACGCGTATCTCAGCCATCTTACGAATGCACCTAGAGATGAAAGAGACTTACCGCCTGTTTCACAATCGACAAGTAAAGGATATTTGACGGATAAGCTTAGCCCTTTCTTTGTCGTACACTTGAAAATAGACAAGGAGAGAGACAACTTTATGTGACAGATAAATTTACTTGTCGATTGTGAAACAGGCCCTTAGTCTTTTAAGGCCTATTAAAAACACTAGCCTCCATCTTACAGGACTCGACTCTAAAATAAAGACTAAAGGTTCGAGTTTTTATTAATAACACTATTTAAGTCGTTGTATTAAAAGACTAAGCAACTTAAACACTAGAGTTGTCAAAAAACGAAAAGACTAAAACGACTGAAGTTGTTTTTAAAAGGGCTCTCGCCAAAGTATTACACATGACTTATCATATTTTGTGTCTTACTAACCACAAGGATAGACAATGTTGCTGCTTTCCGATATTACTTTACTCAAGAGTTATCAAAACGTTCGATTTCCTTTGTGGCACGCCACCCCAAGGCGATAAGGCGCTTTTAGTCCTTTTAGCCTTATAAGGCTAAAGACTACGACTGAAATTAGTCGTCAGTTTGTAGTCTTATGACTAAAGACTAAAGGGTTACAAGACTAATCTAGTCGTAAGGCTTTAAAAATTAGTCTAGTCTTTTTAATAGGCTTTAAAAGACTAAGTCTCTTTCATCTCTAACTGCACCGAGCAAACGTCGAGCGTCCAGTGGCGCCCTCATTAATATTATTGTGTTTTCTAACTAACTAAAGAATTTCCTTGGAATCGGACGATGTTTTATAGTGCAAGTAAAAACACAATTTATGGGATACGTAACTTACTTTAATAACAGCATACATACTCGTATGTACCGTCACGCTTTCATCCCAGAGTGGGGTAGGCAGAGCTACAGAGCTACAACTCTATCAACTTGCTGTTAATTCTATAATCACATTTTGCACAAACAGGCTGAGATGTTTACCATGTGTATACCTGCCTGTAACTAGAGCAAAAATTAAAAATGTACATTCTTCTCCTCAAACTACGCAACGTTTGTTTCACGCACAGACCACTTACCCTAAGTGGTCTGTGGTTTCACGACTTTGAAAAAAAACTTGCGGTTTGAATTTTATTACATTTTAAAGTTAATTCGAACACGCAATGTACTATGAAATTGATTATGTCTGTAGAGTGACTAGACTGACAGGCGATGTCAATTAGACGGAGTTTTAAGTACATTGAAAATACTATTTACTTTGTTTGAAAAAAGAACAAACTAAAAACTTTATGATATTAAAAAGTTGCTAAACAAAAGTTGTCTAGTTTGAGGAGTACGTATCTGCGCTACCTGCGCAGATGACATTTTTTCGAAGCGCGGGAACCAATCAGCGTAGCGCGGTTGTATTCTGTGCTATTATTGGTTATTAGTGACGCTATGTTGACGCGCGCCCGCGTGTCATTCATTCAGTTGTCAAACGTGAGATGGAAAAAATAGATGCAATTTAATTTGCACCTTATAACTATTACGTACAAGTCTAATCGTTGGTTTTAATCGTGCTTTCGGAAATCATCGGAATTGTTGTTCGTGTCTGCGCCCGAAGATTCACGACACGCCATATAAGGACCTAGGAATATTCGGGGCAAAATTAAATGACAGCTAGGGATTGCCTATATCGATAAACTCAACTATCGATGCTTTTCCCATATATTAGTGATCGCTCCAAGTTTTGTTTGTAAAAACAAAATTTGATTGAAAGTATGCAATGAAACAAAATAGAAAAATAATTCTGGTTATTCTTTATTTTAAAAGGATTTTTTAACCTTCACTCATCATCATCATATATTTTTTCCGTAATGTGAATTTCAGAATGACTGTCCCATTTACTATTGTTAAAATAAACGACTAGAATTTGTTAGGAGTAAAAACAATATGACGATGATGAGTGAATGTTATAAATCCTTTTAAAATAAAGAATGACAAGAATTATGTTGCTATTTTGTTTAATTTGCATACTTTAAAAAATATTTTTTTACAATCATAACTTGGAGCGATCACTAGTATATGGGGAAAGAATCGATAATTGAGTTTATCGATATAGGCAATCCCTATCTGTCATTTAGTTTTGCCCCGTATATTCCTAGGTCTGCATATAAGTTGTGTTCTACTGTACCTTCTTCCGTTTAATTATAGAACCCAGGCCCGACGTTACTAAAGAGATCGAAGAGAGCTCTTCTTTCTCGAAAAAGTCTTCGAAACATTCATCATCATCGTCCTCATCGTCGGAGATCATCTCCGATGCTGATGGAAAGGAAACGATCGAGCAGGAGTCCTTTTCGAACCGAGAGAGCCAGCAAGCTGAGAGTTCCGCCAGCTCCGCCAAGAAAATATACAAAAAGACAGGTAAATAGTATTGCTATAAAAAAGAGTTCCGTACCGCCGTGCAGTAGGGTAAGGGTACCAGTAATGGACAAGGACCAATGATGGACACTTTTTTTTTTTAATGTCATAGAGAAGGCAAACGAGCACACAGGCGACCTGATGGTAAGTGGAATCTGTGACCCATAGACATTCGCACTCACAAGACTGCAATGCAATCCTAAGACTGCAAATGCGTTGCCAACCCTGAGGACTAAGATGGAATGCCTCTATGCTAGTCATTTCACCGGCTGTCTTACCCCCAAACCGGACCACAACAATGCAAACACTGCTGTTTGGCGGTAGGTTAATGGATAACACTTGATTCTTACTTACATACATACATTAAATCACGCCTGTTTCCCAGAGGGGTAGGCATCAGAGACCACTTCTTTCCACTTGCTACGATCTTGACAAATTTCTTTCGCTTCTTCCACATTCATACATCGAGTCATGCACGCACGTCGGTTTCGGGTACTTAAGATTCGGCCCTTTTCCAGTATTTCACCGATTTGACTCAAAAAAGTACGCCTAGGGCGGCCCCTTCCGTTCCGATTCTTATTTTACAGAAGATAAGGATTATTCCTGTTTTGCAACAATTAATTTAGGACCGTATGAAATTTGAATTAAGAATGAAGTGTCCATTACTGGTGCCGTTAGCCTATACTTCATTTAATTTAGAATGAGAAACCACAACAACATTATATTGCGGCTGGTGAACTGTAATCTCTTTACAATTTGTACTAGAGTAACAATTGACGACACGCAAACAAAGTGACATTAAAACAATTTTATTTTGCGGCTCCCAGACTATTGCACTGTACTGTACTGTTTGCTAGGTAATAAATAGTTGACCAAACGCATTATAATGTTATTGTGGTTTCTCATCCTAAAATAAATGAACTATAGGTATATATTATTTTTCGATTCGAATTTGATTTCGTAAGTCAGCTCTAGCCTGTTTGCAGTGCGGACGGACAGACGGACCACCGAGGCGTAACAATAGTTGTAGTCCGGGTACGGAACCCTTTCTCCATAATTTAAAAGAAAATAATGTATTAAACGCCATAAAACGGACATAACTAAGTAATCATACACATTGCAACTACAACAACTTTATCTTTATACAACAAGTATTGTACATGCAACAATGAATAAATAAATAAGTAAACAAATATATAAATAAATAATAAATATAAAATAATAATTAAAAAACACCGCTCAATTTCGAGTCGGATGAAGGGTTCCATTCTTATATGGTTACCCCCTGTAATTTTCAATTTAATCGTATTATTTGTTGTTATACCGACAATATTCGTTCGTTCTTCCTTAAGAGGGTAACAAAGCTAATGCTTATGTGGTTTTAGTTACAGGCGGTAGCGGCTCCACCTCTGAGGAAAGCAGCGAAAGCAGCCAAAACAGTCAGCAAGCTGCGAGTTCCTCTAACTCCGCCAAGAAAACAGTAAAAAAAACAGGTAATTTTTTTTAACTATAAATAAATTGTCGTCCCATCCGAGCGCACAAACCACATTTTAGGGCGCGCACTTACATTTTAACATTTTACACCCTGTACTATTTACCGTTTTGAAAACGGCTAGTCAATCGAGCGACAGTTAAGCTACTTACCTATTTGAGAACGCACGCACTAAACTGTTCTTTGTACACCCTGCCGGGACAACTTAAACTCGCTGTGTAATAGCTCGTTCTTCCTTAAGAGGGTAACAAAGCTAATGCTTATGTGGTTTTAGTTACAGGCGGAAGCGGCTCCACCTCTGAGGAAAGCAGCGAAAGCAGCCAAAACAGTCAGCAAGCTGCGAGTTCCTCTAACTCCGCCAAGAAAACAGTAAAAAAAACAGGTAAGTTTTGTAACTACAAATAAATTGTCGTCCCATCCGAGCGCACAAACCACATTTTAGGGAGTGCACTTACATTTTAACATTTTACACCCTGTACTATTTACCGTTTCGAAAACGGTTAGTCAATCGAGCGACAGTTAAGCTACCTATTTGAGAACGCACGCACTAAACTGTTCTTTGTACACCCTGCCGGGATAACTTAAACTCGCTGTGTAATAGCTCGTTCTTCCTTAAGAGGGTAACAAAGCTAATGCTTATGTGGTTTTAGTTACAGGCGGTAGAAGCTCCTCCTCTGAGGAAAGCAGCCAAAACAGTCAGCAAGCTGCGAGTTCCTATAACTCCGTCAAGAAAACAGTAAAAAAAACAGGTAATTTTTTTTACTATTAATAAATTGTCGTCCCATCCGAGCGCACAAACCACATTTTAGGGCGTGCACTTACATTTTAACATTTTACACCCTGTACTATTTACCGTTTTGAAAACGGCTAGTCAATCGAGTGACAGTTAAGCTACTTACCTATTTGAGAACGCACGCACTAAACTGTTCTTTGTACACCCTGCCGGGACAACTTAAACTCGCTGTGCAATAGCTCGTTCTTCCTTAAGAGGGTAACAAAGCTAATGCTTATGTGGTTATAGTTACAGGCGGTAGCGGCTCCACCTCTGAGGAAAGCAGCGAAAGCAGCCAAAACAGTCAGCAAGCTGCGAGTTCCTCTAACTCCGCCAAGAAAACAGTAAAAAAAACAGGTAATTTTTGTAACTACAAATAAATTGTCGTCCCATCCGAGCGCACAAACCACATTTTAGGGCGTGCACTTACATTTTAACATTTTACACCCTGTACTATTTACCGTTTCGAAAACGTTTAGTCAATCGAGCGACAGTTAAGCTACCTATTTGAGAACGCACGCACGAAACTGTTCTTTGTACACCCTGCCGGGACAACTTAAACTCGCTGTGTAATAGCTCGTTCTTCCTTAAGAGGGTAACAAAGCTAATGCTTATGTGGTTTTAGTTACAGGCGGTAGAAGCTCCTCCTCTGAGGAAAGGAGTCAAAACAGTCAGCAAGCTGCGAGTTCCTCTAACTCCGCCAAGAAAACAGTAAAAAAAACAGGTATTTATTTTACTATAAATAAATTGTCGTCCCATCCGAGCGCACAAACCACATTTTAGGGCGTCACTTACATTTTATTATTTTACACCCTGTACTTTTTACCGTTTCGAAAACGGTTAGTCAATCGAGTGACAGTTAAGCTACCTATTTGAGAAGGCACGCACGAAACTGTTCTTTGTACACCCTGCCGGGACAACTTAAACTCGCTGTGCAATAGCTCGTTCTTCCTTAAGAGGGTAACAAAGCTAATGCTTATGTGGTTTTAGTTACAGGCGGTAGCGGCTCCACCTCTGAGGAAAGCAGCGAAAGCAGCCAAAACAGTCAGCAAGCTGCGAGTTCCTCTAACTCCGCCAAGAAAACAGTAAAAAAAACAGGTAATTTTTGTAACTACAAATAAATTGTCGTCCCATCCGAGCGCACAAACCACATTTTAGGGCGTGCACTTACATTTTAACATTTTACACCCTGTACTATTTACCGTTTCGAAAACGTTTAGTCAATCGAGCGACAGTTAAGCTACCTATTTGAGAACGCACGCACGAAACTGTTCTTTGTACACCCTGCCGGGACAACTTAAACTCGCTGTGTAATAGCTCGTTCTTCCTTAAGAGGGTAACAAAGCTAATGCTTATGTGGTTTTAGTTACAGGCGGTAGAAGCTCCTCCTCTGAGGAAAGGAGTCAAAACAGTCAGCAAGCTGCGAGTTCCTCTAACTCCGCCAAGAAAACAGTAAAAAAAACAGGTATTTATTTTACTATAAATAAATTGTCGTCCCATCCGAGCGCACAAACCACATTTTAGGGCGTGCACTTACATTTTATTATTTTACACCCTGTACTTTTTACCGTTTCGAAAACCGTTAGTCAATCGAGCGACAGTTAAGCTACCTATTTGAGAACGCACGCACGAAACTGTTCTTTGTACACCCTGCCGGGACAACTTAAACTCGCTGTGCAATAGCTCGTTCTTCCTTAAGAGGGTAACAAAGCTAATGCTTATGTGGTTTTAGTTACAGGCGGTAGCGGCTCCACCTCTGAGGAAAGCAGCGAAAGCAGCCAAAACAGTCAGCAAGCTGCGAGTTCCTCTAACTCCGCCAAGAAAACAGTAAAAAAAACAGGTATTTTTTTTTACTATAAATAAATTGTCGTCCCATCCGAGCGCACAAACCACATTTTAGGGCGTGCACTTACATTTTAACATTTTACACCCTGTAGTATTAACCGTTTCGAAAACGGTTATTCAATCGAGCGACAGTTAAGCTACCTATTTGAGAACGCACGCACTAAACTGTTCTTTGTACACCCTGCCGGGATAACTTAAACTCGCTGTGTAATAGCTCGTTCTTCCTTAAGAGGGTAACAAAGCTAATGCTTATGTGGTTTTAGTTACAGGCGGTAGCGGCTCCACCTCTGAGGAAAGCAGCGAAAGCAGCCAAAACAGTCAGCAAGCTGCGAGTTCCTCTAACTCCGCCAAGAAAACAGTAAAAAAAACAGGTATTTATTTTACTATAAATAAATTGTCGTCCCATCCGAGCGCACAAACCACATTTTAGGGCGTGCACTTACATTTTAACATTTTACACTCTGTACTATTTACCGTTTCGAAAACGGTTAGTCAATCGAGCGACAGTTAAGCTACCTATTTGAGAACGCACGCACTAAACTGTTCTTTGTACACCCTGCCGGGATAACTTAAACTCGCTGTGTAATAGCTCGTTCTTCCTTAAGAGGGTAACAAAGCTAATGCTTATGTGGTTTTAGTTACAGGCGGAAGCGGCTCCACCTCTGAGGAAAGCAGCGAAAGCAGCCAAAACAGTCAGCAAGCTGCGAGTTCCTCTAACTCCGCCAAGAAAACAGTAAAAAAAACAGGTAATTTTTTTTACTATAAATAAATTGTCGTCCCATCCGAGCGCACAAACCACATTTTAGGGCGTGCACTTACATTTTAACATTTTACACCCTGTAGTATTAACCGTTTCGAAAACGGTTATTCAATCGAGCGACAGTTAAGCTACCTATTTGAGAACGCACGCACTAAACTGTTCTTTGTACACCCTGCCGGGATAACTTAAACTCGCTGTGTAATAGCTCGTTCTTCCTTAAGAGGGTAACAAAGCTAATGCTTATGTGGTTTTAGTTACAGGCGGAAGCGGCTCCACCTCTGAGGAAAGCAGCGAAAGCAGCCAAAACAGTCAGCAAGCTGCGAGTTCCTCTAACTCCGCCAAGAAAACAGTAAAAAAAACAGGTATTTTTTTACTATAAATAAATTGTCGTCCCATCCGAGCTTACAAACCACATTTTAGGGCGCGCACTTACATTTTAACATTTTACACCCTGTACTATTTACCGTTTTGAAAACGGTTAGTCAATCGAGCGACAGTTAAGCTACTTACCTATTTGAGAACGCACGCACTAAACTGTTCTTTGTACACCCTGCCGGGACAACTTTAACTCGCTGTGTTCGTTCTTCCTTAAGAGGGTAACAAAGCTAATGCTTATGTGGTTTTAGTTACAGGCGGTAGCGGCTCCTCCTCTGAGGAAAGCAGCCAAAACAGTCAGCAAGCTGCGAGTTCCTCTAACTCCGCCAAGAAAACAGTAAAAAAAACAGGTAATTTATGTAACTACAAATAAATTGTCGTCCCATCCGAGCGCACAAACCACATTTTAGGGCGTGCACTTACATTTTAACATTTTACACCCTGTACTATTTACCGTTTTGAAAACGGTTAGTCAATCGAGCGACAGTTAAGCTACCTACTTACCTATTTGAGAACGCACGCACTAAACTGTTCTTTGTACACCCTGCCGGGACAACTTTAACTCGCTGTGTTCGTTCTTCCTTAAGAGGGTAACAAAGCTAATGCTTATGTGGTTTTAGTTACAGGCGGTAGCGGCTCCTCCTCTGAGGAAAGCAGCCAAAACAGTCAGCAAGCTGCGAGTTCCTCTAACTCCGCCAAGAAAACAGTAAAAAAAACAGGTAATTTATGTAACTACAAATAAATTGTCGTCCCATCCGAGCGCACAAACCACATTTTAGGGCGTGCACTTACATTTTAACATTTTACACCCTGTACTATTTACCGTTTTGAAAACGGTTAGTCAATCGAGCGACAGTTAAGCTACCTACTTACCTATTTGAGAACGCACGCACTAAACTGTTCTTTGTACACCCTGCCGGGACAACTTAAACTCGCTGTGTAATAGCTCGTTCTTCCTTAAGAGGGTAACAAAGCTAATGCTTATGTGGTTTTAGTTACAGGCGGAAGCGGCTCCACCTCTGAGGAAAGCAGCGAAAGCAGCCAAAACAGTCAGCAAGCTGCGAGTTCCTCTAACTCCGCCAAGAAAACAGTAAAAAAAACAGGTAATTTTTTTTACTATAAATAAATTGTCGTCCCATCCGAGCGCACAAACCACATTTTAGGGCGTGCACTTACATTTTAACATTTTACACCCTGTAGTATTAACCGTTTCGAAAACGGTTATTCAATCGAGCGACAGTTAAGCTACCTATTTGAGAACGCACGCACTAAACTGTTCTTTGTACACCCTGCCGGGATAACTTAAACTCGCTGTGTAATAGCTCGTTCTTCCTTAAGAGGGTAACAAAGCTAATGCTTATGTGGTTTTAGTTACAGGCGGAAGCGGCTCCACCTCTGAGGAAAGCAGCGAAAGCAGCCAAAACAGTCAGCAAGCTGCGAGTTCCTCTAACTCCGCCAAGAAAACAGTAAAAAAAACAGGTATTTTTTTACTATAAATAAATTGTCGTCCCATCCGAGCTTACAAACCACATTTTAGGGCGCGCACTTACATTTTAACATTTTACACCCTGTACTATTTACCGTTTTGAAAACGGTTAGTCAATCGAGCGACAGTTAAGCTACTTACCTATTTGAGAACGCACGCACTAAACTGTTCTTTGTACACCCTGCCGGGACAACTTTAACTCGCTGTGTTCGTTCTTCCTTAAGAGGGTAACAAAGCTAATGCTTATGTGGTTTTAGTTACAGGCGGTAGCGGCTCCTCCTCTGAGGAAAGCAGCCAAAACAGTCAGCAAGCTGCGAGTTCCTCTAACTCCGCCAAGAAAACAGTAAAAAAAACAGGTAATTTATGTAACTACAAATAAATTGTCGTCCCATCCGAGCGCACAAACCACATTTTAGGGCGTGCACTTACATTTTAACATTTTACACCCTGTACTATTTACCGTTTTGAAAACGGTTAGTCAATCGAGCGACAGTTAAGCTACCTACTTACCTATTTGAGAACGCACGCACTAAACTGTTCTTTGTACACCCTGCCGGGACAACTTTAACTCGCTGTGTTCGTTCTTCCTTAAGAGGGTAACAAAGCTAATGCTTATGTGGTTTTAGTTACAGGCGGTAGCGGCTCCTCCTCTGAGGAAAGCAGCCAAAACAGTCAGCAAGCTGCGAGTTCCTCTAACTCCGCCAAGAAAACAGTAAAAAAAACAGGTAATTTATGTAACTACAAATAAATTGTCGTCCCATCCGAGCGCACAAACCACATTTTAGGGCGTGCACTTACATTTTAACATTTTACACCCTGTACTATTTACCGTTTTGAAAACGGTTAGTCAATCGAGCGACAGTTAAGCTACCTATTTGAGAACGCACGCACGAAACTGTTCTTTGTACACCCTGCCGGGACAACTTAAACTCGCTGTGTAATAGCTCGTTCTTCCTTAAGAGGGTAACAAAGCTAATGCTTATGTGGTTTTAGTTACAGGCGGTAGCAACTTCTCTGATGAAGAAAAGAGCCAAAGCAGCCGAAGCAGTCAGCAAGCTACGAAGTCCGCTAGCTCCATCAAGAAAACAGTGAAAGAATCAGGTATTTTTTTCATTATTAATAAATTAATGAATTTTTACTACACTTTTCGGCATTTTTTTGCAATGTCGTAATTAGCTTATCGACACCAAATCAAAGAGTTTAATCTGAGTGTTGGTCTATTTTAAGCACAGCGTAATTCTGATGCCACCTTCCAAATCTATCTTCGTAATTTATAAGAAGAAATTAATGTACTATCAGACCATTGGAACCTTGACCCACCATAGAACTGTGTCACAGAGACGTTATGATTCAAGTCATAAGAAGTGTCAAACAAATTGTTTTATAATGTCACTGTGACACCGTTCTATGGTGGGTCAGGGTTCCATTGGGCTGATAGTACTTGACGCAAAAAAAGCCCGTCAAGTTCGAGTCGGAAGGGTTCTGTACCATTCTTGCATAGCACGGTCACGAGCGTTAATTTGGGACCAATTTCAAGAAAAATATGCTTGAAGTCGTCAATGTCATTAGAGATGTCGAGTTATTTGTAACTTTTAGGAAACACAACTGACTG
Organism: Acleris laterana; assembly: GCA_963966035.1. Taxonomy (NCBI): domain Eukaryota; kingdom Metazoa; phylum Arthropoda; class Insecta; order Lepidoptera; family Tortricidae; genus Acleris; species Acleris laterana. The sequence goes on from OZ014466.1 coordinate 6,101,194, forward strand.
ACTTCTTGTTTCTTTTTAGGGTTCCGTAGTCAAACTAGGAACCCTTATAGTTTCGCCATGTCCGTCCGTCCGTCCGTCCGTCCCCAGTCTAGCTCAGAGACTCATAGTACTAGAAAGCTGTAATTTGGCATGAATGTACATATCAGTCACGCCAACAGTGGTAAAATAAAATTTTGAAAAATATTTTTTTTTAATGCACCTCCCCTACACGTAACGTGGGGATGTCTTTTTTTTTTCTTGCCTACCCCATAGTGTGGGGTGTCGTTGGATAGGTCTTTCAAAAATATTGCAGGTTTATGAAAACAATTTTTCGATTAAGGGATCCGTTTATGAAATATTAAGCTTTAAAGCGCTATTTTTTGTTAGAGTCAAGTGTCCCCCCCCCCCCTACAGCCAAAACTACAAGTACTAAAAATCTGTAAAAAATCTTCAACGAAAGCGCATATAACGAATTTTAAAGGAAAACTATCACGGCTAAGTAGACATGATTAGTTCCTGAGATACAGGCGATTAACGGGTTTATACCTACTAAAAATCATCTAAGACAGCGCCAAATAACTTAAAATAGAAAATTGTTTCATAGGTACATGTTGATTTTTGAGATAGTTTTTTGTGTTTGTCGTTACGGCTTCGGAACCCTACACTGAGCATGGTCCGACATGCTCTTGCCCGGTTTTTGATTATACATATACACTCGCAAAATGCAAAATGTGGTTACAAAATTATTAACAAGTTTTTAGAGTTGTTGGTAATTCTGTAGCTCTGCCTACCCCACTCTGGGAATAAAGGCGTGAGATTATACAGGGTGTCCCATAAATAGCACGTCACAGTATTGAAGTATGTAAATGCTAGTGACCCGAAACTTTTGCTCTCGAGTGTATATACATACATACATACATATACAGGGTGTCCCATAAATAGCACGTCACAGTGACACCGGAGATTCCCCAGCCTCAGACAAACCGAACCAACCTAACATGACCTCAGTAAAAGTTGCACCGTTTTCGAGTTATACCAATTTAAAGATTTTTCCAATTTCTCACCTCTTTTAACATTGCAAGTGCCCGCATTTACTGGGATAGCTTTACAATTTAGTTTTTTTTATTTATACGCTTTCATGAATAGTTGCTTAAGATGATAGAAGCATTATTATGTCAATAACTAATGTAAAAGTTGGAAAAATACTGTAATGAACTTGACTTAAATTATCATCAACATATTAATTTCAACTTTGAACACCTGCCATGACTTTTTTTTACTAGAAACGAAATGAGCAAATAACTTTAAAAACATGCGTATGTTATGCCAATTCTAAAATGGTATGACACATGATATCATAATGCAAAAAAGTAGGAATTCGAATCACATTTGATTGACCAAGGTTCAAAGATAAAGGTTTATTCGTTTTTACAATAAATGTTCCAATTGTTTCCCTGCGACTCTAAGGCACAAATAGCATCTTCGGATAAAATTTCGGTTTAATTTTCGTAAACTGGTTTCGGATATGTCTCGGGCTGCATCGAAGACACGTCGCCGTAGTTCCTCTTCGTTACTTATTGGTTTTGAATAAATTTTATCTTTCAAACATCCCCAATAAAAAAAATCCAGTGGGTTTAGATCCGGGGAACGCGCTGGCCATAAAATTGATCCCATTCGCCCAATCCATTCTGTCAGGATACTTGTTGTTTAGGTGCTCACGGACTGAGCGAGCGCAGTGTGCCGGGCAGCCATCTTGCTGGAACCACATCCTTTGCCTCAATGCCAACGGCGTGTCCTCTAATAAAATAGGCAGATCGTTTTCCAAAAACTGCAGATAATTCTGGCCATTCAGAATCGGCGGCAACTCGACCGGTCCTATTATTTGGCCGTTAAAAATTCCGGTCCACAAATTAATTTTAAATTGGTATTGTGACCGGTCTTCTCTCTATTCGCACTGAAGTTCCTGGCTCTGCTTGTACTTGACTTAAAACAACGTCATCATCAATGGTTTGGGGTCTTCCTTCTGAGCCACGTCTTGGTGGTCTGTCGTCACGATAATCATTCACGACTCTTCAGTCGCCTCATAAGTCGTCGGCCTACGATTTGCATATCGTTCCGAGTACAGTCTTGCAGCCAACCTTGCGTTGTAAGAAACATTACCTCGAGTGGAAACTCTCCTAGTTTCACCATAAATTAAATGCATATCAGCGTACTCACTATTGGAGTACTGAGAAGTATTACGATGTGCCATCGTAATAAAGTTTTACAAAGTGAAATCAAGTGTCCGTTAAGAGTGCCGAGTAGTCGTTTCAGTTCCACAAAATTAATCAAAGATTTAGTTCAGGAACACCACAGGAAAACAGGGACGCAGTGAACATGGTGATAAGTAATGACATAAGTCAAATTAATAAAAATAAAAAGTAACTAAAAAGTCTGCTATTAAAACGAGGTTTAATATTAAAGGGCACGAAACGCAAGGTAACGAACTACTTTGGGCCACAGGGCACCCGCTGCAATAAATTAATAACTACCATACAATTCTTTACATAATAAACTTGCAAAGCGGCTAATAGCCTTTCATTTGTTAGTTTGGTTTCGGGATCCTTATTAGGAAAAGTTAGTCGAATTCCTACTTTTTTGCATTATGATATCATGTGTCATACCATTTTAGAATTGGCATAACATACGCATGTTTGTAAAGTTATTTGCTCATTTCGTTTCTAGTAAAAAAAAGTCATGGCAAGTGTTCAAAGTTGAAATTAATATGTTGATGATAATTTAAGTCAAGTTCATTACAGTATTTTTCCAACTTTTACATTAGTTATTGACATAATAATGATTCTATCATCTTAAGCAACTATTCATGAAAGCGTACAAATTAAAAAAATTAAATTGTAAAGCTATCCCAGTAAATGCGGGCACTTGCAATGTTAAAAGAGGTGAGAAATTGGAAAAATCTTTAAATTGGTATAACTCGAAAACGGTGCAACTTTTACTGAGGTCATGTTAGGTTGGTTCGGTTCGTCTGAGGCTGGGGAATCTCCGGTGTCACTGTGACGTGCTATTTATGGGACACCCTGTATACACTCGAGAGCAAAAGTTTCGGGTCACTAGCATTTACATACTTCAATATCTTGAAAACGAATAAAGCTATCGTATTGAAATAAATTGAACCTTATAGACAATTTAATGTGCAAGGTCCGTCCGGATCGCTACCACCATCTTATTCATTAACCTACCGCCAAACAGCAGTGTTCGCATTGTTGTGTTCCGGTTTGGGGATAAGACAGCCGGTGAAATGACTAGCATAGAGGCATTCCATCTTAGCCTCAGGGTTGGCAACGCATTTGCAGTCTTAGGATTACATTGCAGTCTTGTGATTGCGAACGTCTATGGGTCACAGTTTCCACTTACCATCAGGTGGTCTGTGTGCTCGTTTGTCTCCACTATGCCATTATAAAAAAAAAAAAAAACGACAAATTAAAAATGGCGTAATTTTGCTTGCAAAACCAAAACTGAAAATATTGAACATTTTATACTTACAAGTAGTTTTAACACAGTTTAGTACTTGGTATTACCCCCACGTGCTGTCTGGTGTGCTACAATGCGATTCGGCATGCTGTACACCAAGTTTCTGAAACACTGTTGGGGAAGGTTCTCCCATTCCTCTACCAATGCATGTTTCAAGTCACGAAGCGTAATTAAAGGAGGATCTCGTTGTCTTACACGTCGTCGGGTCGGGTTGAGGTCGGGGCTACGTGCTGGCTAGGGTTTGCAATTCGAATATTCGAATATTTGATTATTCGAATTCGATAATATTCATTATTCGAATAAAACGAATATTTCGAATATTGCACAAATTTGTCTGTAATTATTTACCTTAGCAAAACATTAACAAAATGCCATGACTAATTATCCTCCATATTAACGAGTTCGTGGAAATATATTGAAATATTAAAAATAACTACAAATGTAAGACAAACAATATACCTATTACCTATTTTGCTTTATCCTTGCCAAAATCAAACTCCCTAAAAAGAACTAAATACCGTACCGTAATTGATAAAAGGGTAGCGAGCTAGGGAGCTAGCAAGTTCGGCTACATGCTAGGTATCTGGAGAAGATACCATAAATGTTTTTTTGAATTGTAAGGTCATTACATTTTAAATTAACATCACATATTTGGGTAAGGCCACGGGGCGTTCGAACCGCCCTGTCTTGTGTGTTACCAAAATAGACAAAGATTTATGTCTGTGGCATTTATTTTTAATTACAATAGGTAGTTATGATTAGGTTCTTACATAATACCTGGAAAATAAATGCTTTTTGTAAGGTTACATGTATTGTTTTGGTAACACTCTCGCGGGGGCGGTTCGAACGCTCCGTGGCCTTACCCATTTTACAATTAGACAACTTAGAATCATTATTATTTTAAAGATTTGTCAAAGCGCCTGATCGACGCATCACATGACAAAAATGCTGGCCTGTACTTGGCACAAAGATTGAGCATTGCCATTCAACGTGGCAATGCTGCTAGCATTTTAGGAACAATGCCCACTGGTAGCGGTTTGTTAGATTAGTGTAGTTTTAAGTGATTTTGTAAGTTCTTTCGTTTGTTTGTTTTCTGATTAATTATCCTTACTTGAATTTTGTGTGCGTTGAATAAATATTTTATTATGTTTAATTTTCAAAAATATTCAAATTATTCGAATATTCGAATGTTGGAAATCTAAATATTCGTATTATTCGAATACTAAAATTGAACGAATATTGCAAACCCTAGTGCTGGCCACACCATGGGACGAATATTCACCTCATCAAGGTAGTCTTGCTACACGAGCAGAATGGGGACGGGTCACCAGACCCGAAACTTTTGCTCTCGAGTGTATTAAAATTTAAGTAAATTCTTGACGATTCCAATGTTATTTTTTGTACTTTTGACATAACATGCAATAACTGTGACTTACTTTGGAAAATAAATATCATTTATTCATTAATTCATTGTTGTAGAATGTCAGCTTGACTTTGGACCAAATTAAATCTCGTGACTATGTCAAATTGACACTGTAAATCGAATCATAAGATGTCTCTTACATTTTGATTGGTTACGTCACTTATGGTCCAAAGTGGTCTAGAAATTAAATTCCTTGACTGTACGGTACCGGTATTTATAATTTATTTATTTTTTGTTTAGTTTAGATTTTATGACAACGGAGTGGAATGAGTTGGAGAAAATACTGTTTTGGATATAAACTTTATTTTCTATAGCAGCATTAAATTTAAATATATAAATTACGCTAGATAAGGTCTATAATATCGGCCCATATAATTCGTCATAAATTTAGGAGCAGTGACTTTTCAATAAATTCGTAACATACAATTAGGTAAAGATATCGGAACTTACAGAAGTCAAAAATATCGAAGCAGCCAGGATGATCATAAATTCGGAACATTTATGGAAAATATACCTTAAGTCTGTGTCACATAGTTCATATTTGAATTCGTTACTACACTCATAGACCAAATTAGCGGAACATGTCACAATAAGTCCCGGTAAGGGCGGATATTTGTGTGATGAGCGCGAATATTTGTTCCTGAGTCATGGATGTTTTCTATGTATTTAAGTATATATTTCTCTATGTAAGTATTTATATCGTTGTCTAGTACCCATAGTACAAGCCTAGAGCTTAGTTTGGGACTAGGTCAATTGGTGTGAGATTGTCCCCTCATATTATTATTATTATTATTATTATTAATAAACCACTCTGTTCTTAATTCAAATTGTTGACAACATAATATTAATGATGCGTGTCTGAAACCTTATTTTAATGGGTCCATCGTAAAGTATTTTGAACTATGTGACACAGACTTAAGGTATATTTTCCATAAATGTTCCGATCTTTATGATCATCCTGGCTGCTTCGATATTTTTGACTTCTGTAAGTTCCGATATCTTTACCTAATTGTATGTTACGAATTTATTGAAAAGTCGCTGCTCCTAAATTTATGACGAATTATATGGGCCGATATTATAGACCTTATCTAGCGTAATTAATATATTGAAATTTAATGCTGCTCCGAAATATTTGAGTACCCTGACCGCTACCATATATCTGATGGCGACTGTATGTACGGGTAAAATCTTGCAAGTTAAATTTGACCCACTTGCCGGTTTCCGATGAACTTGAAAATTTTCATACGCCTTTAACTCTGATGACAATACAATAATATAGCACCATCGAGCTGGTCTGATGATGGAGACTCAGGGTGGCCGGGGGAACTCCTAAATTACACATGATAAACACGTCGTGATAAGGCGCGACAGAATCGTCTTGACGAGTAGATGACCATTGTGCAAAAAAAAGGGATAGTCGGCAACAAAAGCTTGATCAAAAAAAAAATACGTATTTTGTAAATTTTTGACTCGTGTAATTTGGAATAAAGTGTAAAGTAATTTATATTTACTATTGTCAACGTCTTGCTTTTATTTCGATTCCTCGACAAATTTTTTTACTGTTTTTTTTTTAAGGTCAAGAAGACGATGAGTCCAGCCTTATTCAAAGTTCCAATAAGAAGTCCAGCTCTAAGAGCAGCAGACGTGTTGTCTCCGAGAGTGAAGAGCGCGACAGGTACGAGGGCACTCCTTTATACATATCGTTCATTGAATACAAAACCGACACAATCCGAAATGAGTCAGTGTTGCATTTTAAAATTAGAAGCGGCTGGAATACGATTATTAATGGAAGAGCAAATTATTTTGGAATGTGTCCGTTTTGTATTCAATGAGCGATATATAAGTTTTAGGTCTCTTCTTTGGCTTAGTAGGCCACTATAATAGTAGTTTATATGCATCGAAGTATAATTTTCGATGTTTATATGACTGGTGCATAATGAGAGGCATTAATACATGAGTGTGGTCTTATGAAACTAGCCGAAATTAGAGATTATGTGTACAGTCGCATATATTTTATCTACATGCATATCGTAAGTTTCCTACAATGTATTGGTGGATATATATCATATCTATGATCTAAGATATACAGTATGTAAACTTACTAAAACCATTTATTTGAACCCGAGCATGTCTAGGCGATAGATAAGGTTGGGGTATATCAATTATTGAAATATTAGCACTTTTTCAAATTTAAATAAAGAATGCACTGAATGCAAGTTCAATAATCTGTTACGATGAAAACATTACATACGGGTCTTATAATGGGCACTGAACAACGATGTAAACATAACACTTGGGATGATACTTTTAGGGTTAACCGACTTTGAAAAAGGTGAGATGTTATAATTTTTATGCAATGATAAAATTAAAAAATATCGACACACACTAGCAAAAAATTTGGTAAAAGACTTAACTCAACTAGCCTAGCAACTGGTTGAAAGAGATGGTTTTAGTAAGTTTACATACTGTATTTATCTATATCTATGATATATGGACCCTCTTAAGATAATAAAGTATGCGCATGTCATTTCAATCAAAATGATAATTTACTTAAGTCAAAATAAATATTCATGTGTGGTTGCCGGGTTAGAATAGTGCCACTCCATATCTTCCCGTGGATGTCGTAAGAGACGGCTAAGGGAATAAAGGCGTATAGTATTGTTAGGCGATGGGCTTGCAACCTGTCACTAATACACTGGTAAACATCTTAGCCTAAAAGTGCAAAATGTGGCTACAGAATTTTTAGATGTGTTGGTAATTCTGTAGCTCTGCCTACCCCACTCTGGGAATAAAGGCGTGAGTTTATGAATGAATTAATGAATGAATGATAATAAATATTTTAAGAATGCTCCGGTGACCTCTGTGGACGTTGTCAGAACGTCTTGCAATTTATAGTGGATATTTTCACCTAGACGCCAATACTTAATACCGACGAATATGGAAAAAATATAAATTGTATATTATGAAAACTAGTTAGAAAAAAACAAAAAAAACACATGTTATAATTTGTTTATTGTTATTATTGCAAATCGAAGAAAAAATAAATATTTTTTTATTTATGTTGACTAACATTTCATAAATCCCGGATCCCGGATCGCTACCACCATTTTATCCATTAACCTATCGCCAAACAGCAGTGTTCGCATTGTTGTGTTCCGGTTTGGGGATAACACAGCCAGTGAAATGACTAGCATAGAGGCATTCTATCATAGTCCACAGGGTTGACAACGCATTTGCAGTCTTAGGATTGCATTGCAGTCTTGTGAATGCGAATGTCTATGGGTCAGTTTCCACTTACCGTCAGGTGGCCTGTGTGCTCGTTTGTCTTCTCTACGCCATAAAAAAAAACCCCTTAATGAAAACCTGCGTTATAGCACCTAGTGCTGTAACACATGCTTGGACCCTTATTGGTGTCACATTCCACCAATATAATTTATAGGTTAAGCTTTATTTTGTTATTATGTTGGTGGAGGTGTGTAATCAATAAAATGATTTTCTTTCTTTCTCATCTTTCTTTCTAATGATTAACTGGTATAGAATATCAGCTAAACGTGGTTATAATGAGAAAACGGTTTTTTTTAAGGGGACAATCTCACGCTAATTGACCTAGTCCCAAACTAAGCTCTAGGCTAGTACTATGGGTACTAGACAACGATATAAATACTTATATAGAGAAATATATACTTAAATACATTAGAAAACATCCATGACTCAGGAACAAATATTCGCGCTCATCCCACATATATCTGCCCTTACCGGGATTCGAACCCAGGACCGCTAGCTTCGTAGGCAGGGTCACAACCCACTAGGCCAGCGCGTCGTCAAAAATTCATAGTCAATTTAATTATAAATTATTACAGTGAATACGAAACTGAAGAGCGTAGAAGGCGGCTTCAGAAGAGAACGAAGGTAACCCAAAACCAAGAAGAAAATGATTCCAGCATTGGGACTGAATCAAGTCGTAAGAGCAAAAAGGTAAGACGTTTCCGATTTTTGTACCTATTTTGTTCCTTTTTCATTTCCATAGTTAAAATTTTATTTAATTTATTTCTTACTAGCGACCCGCCCTCGCTTCGCTTCGGTTTATATGAGTTTTCTGTAACACCAGTATATAAAATAAAAAAATATTATACATATAAACCTTCCTCTTGAATCACTCTATCTATTAAAAAAAACCGCATCAAAATCCGTTGCGTAGTTTTAAAGATCTAAGCATACATAGGGACAGACAGCGGAAAGCGACTTTGTTTTATACTATGTAGTGATTATTATTTTACTTGTTCTACTATGGCATCACGTTTCTTAATCAATTTTAGAATAACATTTCTGGATATTACCTTAGAATGAGAGTATAAAGGCTCCCGGTTCTGTTGCGTACTTTTTCTACAATCACGGAATGAAATCAATGAAATTTCGATAACAATGACAGTTTGAACCGTCGGCCATTGCCCAGAAATGTTTTGGCTATCGTTCGGATCGGTCTCGCTTAATACCTTACGTTTAAGTAGACGCATTTGGTCTTTAATTTCGGATCAGTCTCGCTTAATACCTTACGTTTAAGTAGACACAGTTGGTCTTTCGGATTGGTCTCGCTTAATACCTTACGTTTAAGTAGACACATTTGGTCTTTACTTTCTAACAATACCTTCAGCCCTGCTTAGACTGTAAAACCACGGTTTGTGATTAAAGAAATGGATTAAAGGCGTGCTCCGTCTCTTTCGCACAAGTGCAAAACGGAGCTATAAGTTCCATTCTGCTGTGGAAGCACTGCACTTTTAAATTTGGGTTGTCTTTTTTTATTTCCATATCGTTACGTTGATAATCATGAACATAATACAATTGTGACAAATACATTGATATACAGTGATCGTACTTTTTCTAGCATTTTTAGTGCGAGTCATAATTGGGATTGTTCATATTTTTACAATTACTCCAATTCAAAAACCATTTCGAGGAATAGGGTTTCAAAGCCGTTCTGTATTATTAAGTTTTTGAAATATTTATCTATTTTGGATATTTCGACAAAAGTTTATTTAACCTTTGTTTGACTTTCGTTTTCTGCTTGAATTTTTCCTAGGTGTATCTTAGGGGTAAGGCGAAAACAGCTTGAAATAGCATGTTTTAATACACTATTACAATCACTTTTTTTCATTGGATATCATTTAATTGTTGTAATTTATTAGAAAATACCATCTCAAATTTAAAATAATCATGTCATCCATAAAATGTCTGCTAAATAAATAAAGATATTAAAACAAAACTATTAGGTCTAACACAAAATTAATGAAATTGGTGTCTTAAAATTTCCTATTCTTTCGAATGAGAAAGTAAAAACCGTGAGTTAATTTTTTCGGTCAATCCCAATTATACGGAGTCATAATTGGTTTAACCCAACCCATAATGTAGAATGTCATACATTTATTTAGTCATAATATTGATAACTATAATTATTTTTAGTAAAAATAGCGCTCAAAGAAATTTCGAAGAGGCTCATTGACGTCACGGGAGACCGAAGAGCTGGCAGTTTCCTCGCTCAACGTATAAGTTTAACCATCCAGCGAGGAAATGCTGCCAGCATCTTTGGTACAATGCCGCAGGGGCCATTCTTAGATTTATTGTTTTAGTTAATATCTTGAGTGTTAGAGTTAGTCTTATTCAATTTTAGTTTTTAGTAATAATTGTAAATGTCATACATGTATCAAGCCATGAAATCGGATCGCGGATAGGTTAGTGTTTTTTTTTATAAAAGAGCGGAAAAACTTGTTAAGGCGTTTTGCAGTTTATGCGTTTAAACAGTAGGTATAGTTAAAATAATTTTATGAACATCGTTATGCGCGATACACAATATGTTCTTAAAAATTATGATTAAAAACGTTATGCGCATAAATGTATGACTATTTACAGTTACGCGTAGTAATGAGTATGACAAATCCACGTACGCAGGTGGTAGGACCTTGTGCAGGGTCCGTCCGGATCGCTACCACCATCTTATCCATTAACCTACCGCCAAACAGCAGTGTTCGCATTGTTGTGTTCCGGTTTGGGGATAAGACAGCCGGTGAAATGACTAGCATAGAGGCATTCCATCTTAGTCCTCAGGGTTGGCAAGGCATTTGCAGTCTTGGGATTGCATTGCAGTCTTGTGAATGCGAATGTCTATGGGTCACAGTTTCCACTTACCATCAGGTGGCCTGTGTGCTCGTTTGTCTACTCTATGCCATAAAAAAAAATGCCTATCAAAATTACTTCAAACTTCATGCAACCCGAGCCCACACCATAAAAAAACTATTGTTTTTCTTAAGGCACAATAACGATTAGAATACCATCCACATATTCATATTCATTCTATTGCGCTGTTCCAGACGAGCGAAAGTAAATCTAAAAAGACCTCTGAATCTGAAGATGATGACGACCAACACCATAGACGTGGTAAGGGTCAATCCGGAGGACCAGGCTTCCCAGGAGTGCCAGGAGTACCAGGACATTTAGGAAAACCAGAAAAACCAGGATTCCCGGGAGTACCAGGCATCCCAGGAATACCAGGCATCCAAGATAAACCAGGAGTACCAGGCATCCCAGGAGTACCAGGCCTGCCAGGACATTTAGGAAAACCAGGAAAACCAGGATTTCCAGGTGTGCCAGGAGTACCAGGCATCCAAGGAATACCAGGCATCCCAGGAATACCAGGCATCCCAGGAATACCAGGCATCCCAGGAATACCAGGTATCCCACGAGTACCAGGCTTGTCAGGACATTTAGGAAAAGTAGGAAATCCAGGTTTTCCAGGAGTACCAGGAGTACCAGGCATTCCAGGAACACCAGGCGTCCCAGGAGTACCAGGCCTGCCAGGACATTTAGGAAAACCAGGAAAACCAGGATTCCCGGGAGTACCCAGCATCCCAAGAATACCAAGCATCCCAGAAATACCAGGAGTACCAGGCATCCCAGGAGTACCAGGCCTACCAGGACATTTAGGAAAACCTGATAAATCAGGGAAACCAGATAAACCAGGAAAGCCAGGCAAACCCGGAAAACCAGATCAGCCATGTCAACCAGGACAGCCAGGACAGCCAGGGCAACCCGGACAACCAGGCCAGCCCGGGCAACCAGGACAGCCAGGACAACCTGGATACCCAGGACAGCCAGGAACGCCAGGACAACCTGGATACCCAGGACAGCCAGGAACGCCAGGACAACCTGGATACCCAGGTCAGCCAGGACAGCCAGGACAACCTGGATACCCAGGACAGCCAGGAAAGCCAGGACAACCAGGATACCCAGGACAGCCAGGAAAGCCAGGAAAACCAGGAAAGCCAGGCAAACCAGGACAGCCAGGACAACCAGAAAAACCTGATCAGCCAGATAAACCAGAAGGTCCAAATGAACCAGGCAAACCAGGAAAGCCAGGCAAACCCGGAAAACCAAACAAGCCAGATCAACCAGATAAACCTAATCAGCCAGGACAGCCAGGACAGCCAGGACAGCCAGGACAGCCAGGACAGCCTGGACAGCCAGGGCAACCAGGACAGCCAGGACAACCAGGACAACCTGGATACCCAGGACAGCCAGGACAGCCAGGACAACCTGGATACCCAGGACAGCCAGGAAAGCCAGGACAACCAGGATACCCAGGACAGCCAGGAAAGCCAGGACAACCAGGAAAGCCTGATCAGCCAGGACAACCAGGAAAGCCAGGCAAACCAGGACAGCCAGGACAACCAGAAAAACCTGATCAGCCAGATAAACCAGAAGGTCCAAATGAACCAGGCAAACCGGGAAAGCCAGGCAAACCCGGAAAACCAAACAAGCCAGATCAACCAGATAAACCTAATCAGCCAGGAGGTCAAGGCCAACCAGATCAGCCATCTGAACCAGGAAAGCCAGGACAGCCAGGACAGCCAGGGCAACCAGGACAACCAGGACAACCAGGACAGCCAGGACAGCCTGGACAGCCAGGGCAACCAGGACAGCCGGGACAACCAGGACAACCTGGATACCCAGGACAGCCAGGACAGCCAGGACAACCTGGATACCCAGGTCAGCCAGGACAGCCAGGACAACCTGGATACCCAGGACAGCCAGGAAAGCCAGGACAACCAGGATACCCAGGACAGCCAGGAAAGCCAGGAAAACCAGGAAAGCCAGGCAAACCAGGACAGCCAGGACAACCAGAAAAACCTGATCAGCCAGATAAACCAGAAGGTCCAAATGAACCAGGCAAACTAGGAAAGCCAGGCAAACCCGGAAAACCAAACAAGCCAGATCAACCAGATAAACCTAATCAGCCAGGACAGCCAGGACAGCCAGGACAGCCAGGGCAACCAGGACAACCAGGACAACCAGGACAGCCAGGACAGCCTGGACAGCCAGGGCAACCAGGACAGCCAGGACAACCAGGACAACCTGGATACCCAGGACAGCCAGGACAGCCAGGACAACCTGGATACCCAGGACAGCCAGGAAAGCCAGGACAACCAGGATACCCAGGACAGCCAGGAAAGCCAGGACAACCAGGAAAGCCTGATCAGCCAGGACAACCAGGAAAGCCAGGCAAACCAGGACAGCCAGGACAACCAGAAAAACCTGATCAGCCAGATAAACCAGAAGGTCCAAATGAACCAGGCAAACCGGGAAAGCCAGGCAAACCCGGAAAACCAAACAAGCCAGATCAACCAGATAAACCTAATCAGCCAGGAGGTCCAGGCCAACCAGATCAGCCATCTGAACCAGGAAAGCCAGGACAGCCAGGACAGCCAGGGCAACCAGGACAACCAGGACAACCAGGACAGCCAGGACAGCCTGGACAGCCAGGGCAACCAGGACAGCCGGGACAACCAGGACAACCTGGATACCCAGGACAGCCAGGACAGCCAGGACAACCTGGATACCCAGGACAGCCAGGAACGCCAGGACAACCAGGAAAGCCTGATCAGCCAAGACAACCAGGAAAGCCAGGCAAACCAGGACAGCCAGGACAACCAGAAAAACCTGATCATCCAGATAAACCAGAAGGTCCAAATGAACCAGGCAAACCAGGAAAACCTGATACACCAGGGAATCCAGATAAGCCAGGCCAACCCGGAAAACCAAACAAGCCAGATCAACCAGATAAACCTAATCAGCCAGGAGGTCCAGGCCAACCAGATCAGCCATCTGAACCAGGAAAGCCAGGACAGCCAGGACAGCCAGGGCAACCAGGACAACCAGGACAACCAGGACAGCCAGGACAGCCTGGACAGCCAGGGCAACCAGGACAGCCGGGACAACCAGGACAACCTGGATACCCAGGACAGCCAGGACAACCTGGATACCCAGGACAGCCAGGAAAGCCAGGACAACCAGGAAAGCCAGGCAAACCAGGACAGCCAGGACAACCAGAAAAACCTGATCAGCCAGATAAACCAGAAGGTCCAAATGAACCAGGCAAACCAGGAAAGCCAGGCAAACCCGGAAAACCAAACAAGCCAGATCAACCAGATAAACCTAATCAGCCAGGAGGTCCAGGCCAACCAGATCAGCCAGGACAGCCAGGACAGCCAGGACAGCCAGGGCAACCAGGACAACCAGGACAACCAGGACAGCCAGGACAGCCTGGACAGCCAGGGCAACCAGGACAGCCAGGACAACCAGGACAACCTGGATACCCAGGACAGCCAGGACAGCCAGGACAACCTGGATACCCAGGACAGCCAGGAAAGCCAGGACAACCGGGATACCCAGGACAGCCAGGAAAGCCAGGACAACCAGAAAAGCCTGATCAGCCAGGACAACCAGGAAAGCCAGGCAAACCAGGACAGCCAGGACAACGAGAAAAACCTGATCAGCCAGATAAACCAGAAGGTCCAAATGAACCAGGCAAACCGGGAAAGCCAGGCAAACCCGGAAAACCAAACAAGCCAGATCAACCAGAAAAACCTGATCAGCCAGATAAACCAGAAGGTCCAAATGAACCAGGCAAACCAGGAAAGCCAGGCAAACCCGGAAAACCAAACAAGCCAGATCAACCAGAAAAACCTAATCAGCCAGGAGGTCCAGGCCAACCAGATCAGCCATCTGAACCAGGAAAGCCAGGACAGCCAGGACAGCCAGGACAGCCAGGGCAACCAGGACAACCAGGACAACCAGGACAGCCAGGACAGCCTGGACAGCCAGGGCAACCAGGACAGCCGGGACAACCAGGACAACCTGGATACCCAGGACAGCCAGGACAGCCAGGACAACCTGGATACCCAGGACAGCCAGGAACGCCAGGACAACCTGGATACCCAGGACAGCCAGGAACGCCAGGACAACCTGGATACCCAGGTCAGCCAGGACAGCCAGGACAACCTGGATACCCAGGACAGCCAGGAAAGCCAGGACAACCAGGATACCCAGGACAGCCAGGAAAGCCAGAACAACCAGGAAAGCCAGGCAAACCAGGACAGCCAGGACAACGAGAAAAACCTGATCAGCCAGATAAACCAGAAGGTCCAAATGAACCAGGCAAACCGGGAAAGCCAGGCAAACCCGGAAAACCAAACAAGCCAGATCAACCAGAAAAACCTGATCAGCCAGATAAACCAGAAGGTCCAAATGAACCAGGCAAACCAGGAAAGCCAGGCAAACCCGGAAAACCAAACAAGCCAGATCAACCAGAAAAACCTAATCAGCCAGGAGGTCCAGGCCAACCAGATCAGCCATCTGAACCAGGAAAGCCAGGACAGCCAGGACAGCCAGGACAGCCAGGGCAACCAGGACAACCAGGACAACCAGGACAGCCAGGACAGCCTGGACAGCCAGGGCAACCAGGACAGCCGGGACAACCAGGACAACCTGGATACCCAGGACAGCCAGGACAGCCAGGACAACCTGGATACCCAGGACAGCCAGGAACGCCAGGACAACCTGGATACCCAGGACAGCCAGGAACGCCAGGACAACCTGGATACCCAGGTCAGCCAGGACAGCCAGGACAACCTGGATACCCAGGACAGCCAGGAAAGCCAGGACAACCAGGATACCCAGGACAGCCAGGAAAGCCAGAACAACCAGGAAAGCCAGGCAAACCAGGACAGCCAGGACAACCAGAAAAACCTGATCAGCCAGATAAACCAGAAGGTCCAAATGAACCAGGCAAACCAGGAAAGCCAGGCAAACCCGGAAAACCAAACAAGCCAGATCAACCAGAAAAACCTAATCAGCCAGGAGGTCCAGGCCAACCAGATCAGCCATCTGAACCAGGAAAGCCAGGCAAACCAGGACAGCCAGGACAACCAGAAAAACCTGATCAGCCAGATAAACCAGAAGGTCCAAATGAACCAGGCAAACCAGGAAAGCCAGGCAAACCCGGAAAACCAAACAAGCCAGATCAACCAGATAAACCTAATCAGCCAGGAGGTCCAGGCCAACCAGATCAGCCAGGACAGCCAGGACAGCCAGGACAGCCAGGGCAACCAGGACAACCAGGACAACCAGGACAGCCAGGACAGCCTGGACAGCCAGGGCAACCAGGACAGCCAGGACAACCAGGACAACCTGGATACCCAGGACAGCCAGGACAGCCAGGACAACCTGGATACCCAGGACAGCCAGGAAAGCCAGGACAACCGGGATACCCAGGACAGCCAGGAAAGCCAGGACAACCAGAAAAGCCTGATCAGCCAGGACAACCAGGAAAGCCAGGCAAACCAGGACAGCCAGGACAACGAGAAAAACCTGATCAGCCAGATAAACCAGAAGGTCCAAATGAACCAGGCAAACCGGGAAAGCCAGGCAAACCCGGAAAACCAAACAAGCCAGATCAACCAGAAAAACCTGATCAGCCAGATAAACCAGAAGGTCCAAATGAACCAGGCAAACCAGGAAAGCCAGGCAAACCCGGAAAACCAAACAAGCCAGATCAACCAGAAAAACCTAATCAGCCAGGAGGTCCAGGCCAACCAGATCAGCCATCTGAACCAGGAAAGCCAGGACAGCCAGGACAGCCAGGACAGCCAGGGCAACCAGGACAACCAGGACAACCAGGACAGCCAGGACAGCCTGGACAGCCAGGGCAACCAGGACAGCCGGGACAACCAGGACAACCTGGATACCCAGGACAGCCAGGACAGCCAGGACAACCTGGATACCCAGGACAGCCAGGAACGCCAGGACAACCTGGATACCCAGGACAGCCAGGAACGCCAGGACAACCTGGATACCCAGGTCAGCCAGGACAGCCAGGACAACCTGGATACCCAGGACAGCCAGGAAAGCCAGGACAACCAGGATACCCAGGACAGCCAGGAAAGCCAGAACAACCAGGAAAGCCAGGCAAACCAGGACAGCCAGGACAACCAGAAAAACCTGATCA
Source organism: Acleris laterana (assembly GCA_963966035.1). NCBI lineage: Eukaryota > Metazoa > Arthropoda > Insecta > Lepidoptera > Tortricidae > Acleris > Acleris laterana. Next base: position 6,118,461 of record OZ014466.1, read on the forward strand.
GCCAGATAAACCAGAAGGTCCAAATGAACCAGGCAAACCAGGAAAGCCAGGCAAACCCGGAAAACCAAACAAGCCAGATCAACCAGAAAAACCTAATCAGCCAGGAGGTCCAGGCCAACCAGATCAGCCATCTGAACCAGGAAAGCCAGGACAGCCAGGACAGCCAGGACAGCCAGGGCAACCAGGACAACCAGGACAACCAGGACAGCCAGGACAGCCTGGACAGCCAGGGCAACCAGGACAGCCGGGACAACCAGGACAACCTGGATACCCAGGACAGCCAGGACAGCCAGGACAACCTGGATACCCAGGACAGCCAGGAACGCCAGGACAACCTGGATACCCAGGACAGCCAGGAACGCCAGGACAACCTGGATACCCAGGTCAGCCAGGACAGCCAGGACAACCTGGATACCCAGGACAGCCAGGAAAGCCAGGACAACCAGGATACCCAGGACAGCCAGGAAAGCCAGAACAACCAGGAAAGCCAGGCAAACCAGGACAGCCAGGACAACCAGAAAAACCTGATCAGCCAGATAAACCAGAAGGTCCAAATGAACCAGGCAAACCAGGAAAGCCAGGCAAACCCGGAAAACCAAACAAGCCAGATCAACCAGATAAACCTAATCAGCCAGGAGGTCCAGGCCAACCAGATCAGCCAGGACAGCCAGGACAGCCAGGACAGCCAGGGCAACCAGGACAACCAGGACAACCAGGACAGCCAGGACAGCCTGGACAGCCAGGGCAACCAGGACAGCCAGGACAACCAGGACAACCTGGATACCCAGGACAGCCAGGACAGCCAGGACAACCTGGATACCCAGGACAGCCAGGAACGCCAGGACAACCAAATAAGCCTGATCAGCCAGGACAACCAGGAAAGCCAGGCAAACCAGGACAGCCAGGACAACCAGAAAAACCTGATCAGCCAGATAAACCAGAAGGTCCAAATGAACCAGGCAAACCAGGAAAGCCAGGCAAACCCGGAAAACCAAACAAGCCAGATCAACCAGATAAACCTAATCAGCCAGGAGGTCCAGGCCAACCAGATCAGCCAGGACAGCCAGGACAGCCAGGACAGCCAGGGCAACCAGGACAACCAGGACAACCAGGACAGCCAGGACAGCCAGGACAGCCTGGACAGCCAGGGCAACCAGGACAGCCAGGACAACCAGGACAACCTGGATACCCAGGACAGCCAGGACAGCCAGGACAACCTGGATACCCAGGACAGCCAGGAACGCCAGGACAACCAGATAAGCCTGATCAGCCAGGACAACCAGGAAAGCCAGGCAAACCAGGACAGCCAGGACAACCAGAAAAACCTGATCAGCCAGATAAACCAGAAGGTCCAAATGAACCAGGCAAACCAGGAAAGCCAGGCAAACCCGGAAAACCAAACAAGCCAGATCAACCAGATAAACCTAATCAGCCAGGAGGTCCAGGCCAACCAGATCAGCCATCTGAACCAGGAAAGCCAGGACAGCCAGGACAGCCAGGGCAACCAGGACAACCAGGACAACCAGGACAGCCAGGACAGCCTGGACAGCCAGGGCAACCAGGACAGCCAGGACAACCAGGACAACCTGGATACCCAGGACAGCCAGGACAGCCAGGACAACCTGGATACCCAGGACAGCCAGGAACGCCAGGACAACCAGATAAGCCTGATCAGCCAGGACAACCAGGAAAGCCAGGCAAACCAGGACAGCCAGGACAACCAGAAAAACCTGATCAGCCAGATAAACCAGAAGGTCCAAATGAACCAGGCAAACCAGGAAAGCCAGGCAAACCCGGAAAACCAAACAAGCCAGATCAACCAGATAAACCTAATCAGCCAGGAGGTCCAGGCCAACCAGATCAGCCATCTGAACCAGGAAAGCCAGGACAGCCAGGACAGCCAGGGCAACCAGGACAACCAGGACAACCAGGACAGCCAGGACAGCCTGGACAGCCAGGGCAACCAGGACAGCCGGGACAACCAGGACAACCTGGATATCCAGGACAGCCAGGACAGCTAGGACAACCTGGATACCCAGGACAGCCAGGAACGCCAGGACAACCTGGATACCCAGGTCAGCCAGGACAGCCAGGACAACCTGGATACCCAGGACAGCCAGGAAAGCCAGGACAACCTGGATACCCAGGACAGCCAGGAACGCCAGGACAACCAGATAAGCCTGATCAGCCAGGACAACCAGGAAAGCCAGGCAAACCAGGACAGCCAGGACAACCAGAAAAACCTGATCAGCCAGATAAACCAGAAGGTCCAAATGAACCAGGCAAACCAGGAAAGCCAGGCAAACCCGGAAAACCAAACAAGCCAGATCAACCAGATAAACCTAATCAGCCAGGAGGTCCAGGCCAACCAGATCAGCCAGGACAGCCAGGACAGCCAGGGCAACCAGGACAACCAGGACAACCAGGACAGCCAGGACAGCCTGGACAGCCAGGGCAACCAGGACAGCCAGGACAACCAGGACAACCTGGATACCCAGGACAGCCAGGACAGCCAGGACAACCTGGATACCCAGGACAGCCAGGAACGCCAGGACAACCAGATAAGCCTGATCAGCCAGGACAACCAGGAAAGCCAGGCAAACCAGGACAGCCAGGACAACCAGAAAAACCTGATCAGCCAGATAAACCAGAAGGTCCAAATGAACCAGGCAAACCAGGAAAGCCAGGCAAACCCGGAAAACCAAACAAGCCAGATCAACCAGATAAACCTAATCAGCCAGGAGGTCCAGGCCAACCAGATCAGCCATCTGAACCAGGAAAGCCAGGACAGCCAGGACAGCCAGGGCAACCAGGACAACCAGGACAACCAGGACAGCCAGGACAGCCTGGACAGCCAGGGCAACCAGGACAGCCAGGACAACCAGGACAACCTGGATACCCAGGACAGCCAGGACAGCCAGGACAACCTGGATACCCAGGACAGCCAGGAACGCCAGGACAACCAGATAAGCCTGATCAGCCAGGACAACCAGGAAAGCCAGGCAAACCAGGACAGCCAGGACAACCAGAAAAACCTGATCAGCCAGATAAACCAGAAGGTCCAAATGAACCAGGCAAACCAGGAAAGCCAGGCAAACCCGGAAAACCAAACAAGCCAGATCAACCAGATAAACCTAATCAGCCAGGAGGTCCAGGCCAACCAGATCAGCCATCTGAACCAGGAAAGCCAGGACAACCAGGACAGCCAGGGCAACCAGGACAACCAGGACAACCAGGACAGCCAGGACAGCCTGGACAGCCAGGGCAACCAGGACAGCCAGGACAGCCAGGACAACCTGGATACCCAGGACAGCCAGGAACGCCAGGACAACCAGGATACCCAGGTCAGCCAGGACAGCCGGGACAACCTGGATACCCAGGACAGCCAGGAAAGCCAGGTCAACCAGGATACCCAGGACAGCCAGGAAAGCCAGGACAACCAGGAAAGCCTGATCAGCCAGGACAACCAGGAAAGCCAGGCAAACCAGGACAGCCAGGACAACCAGAAAAACCTGATCAGCCAGATAAACCAGAAGGTCCAAATGAACCAGGCAAACCAGGAAAGCCAGGCAAACCCGGAAAACCAAACAAGCCAGATCAACCAGATAAACCTAATCAGCCAGGAGGTCCAGGCCAACCAGATCAGCCATCTGAACCAGGAAAGCCAGGACAACCAGGACAGCCAGGGCAACCAGGACAACCAGGACAACCAGGACAGCCAGGACAGCCTGGACAGCCAGGACAACCTGGATACCCAGGACAGCCAGGAAAGCCAGGACAACCAGGAAAGCCTGATCAGCCAGGACAACCAGGACAACCTGGATACCCAGGACAGTTAGGACAACCTGGACAGCCAGGACAACCAGGAAAGCCTGATCAGCCAGGAGGTCCAGGAGGTCCAGGACAACCAGATCAGCCATCTCAACCAGGACAGCCCGGGCAGCCAGGACAACCAGGTCAACCAGGACAGCCAGGACAGCCAGGACAGCCAGGACAGCCAGGACAGCCAGGACAACCTGGATACCCAGGACAACCAGGACATCCTGGACAGCCAGGACAACCAGGAAAGCCTGATCAGCCAGGACAGCCAGGAGGTCCAGGACAACCAGATCAGCCATCTCAACCAGGACAGCCAGGACAGCCAGGACAACCAGGACAGCTAGGACAGCCAGGACAGCCAGGACAACCAGGACAACCAGGACAGCCAGGACAGCCAGGACAACCTGGATACCCAGGACAGCCAGGACAACCTGGACAGCCAGGACAACCAGGAAAGCCTGATCAGCCAGGAGGTCCAGGAAGTCCAGGACAACCAGATGAGTTATCTCAACCAGGACAGCCAGGACAGCCAGGACAACCTGGATACCCAGGACAGCCAGGACAACCAGGACAACCTGGATACCCAGGGCAGCCAGGACAGCCAGGACAGCCAGGACAACCTGGAAACCCAGGACAGCCAGGACAACCTGGATACCCAGGACAGCCAGGACAACCAGGACAACCAGGCCACCCAGGACAGCCAGGACAACCAGGATACCCAGGACAGCCAGGACAACCAGGACAGCCAGGACAACCAGGACAACCTGGATACCCAGGACAGCCAGGACAGCCAGGACAGCCAGGCAATTCCGGAAAACCAGATGAACCAGATCAACCAGAAGAACCTTGTCAATCAGGGACCCCTAAAACCGCCTCAGGTCGATCGATTCACAAAGCAACTGCTAGCCAACAATCTCAGTATCAGAAATCTCAGCAGTCTTCTAACTTAGAAGAAAGGAATTCCAATGGTGACGTTTCCAGTAAGATCAGCTCCTCAGCACAAGCTAATAGTGGTCATAAATCGGCTTCTTCCAGCGTTGACGAATCGGTCAACTACGGAACTTATTCCAAGAAATCCACGCGGAGCTCAGCTCAAAGCCAAAAATCGAGCAGCAAACAGGCCCAAAAAGAGACTAAAGTTTATAAGGATGGCTACAGTGTGGAGTCCAGCTCGCAGCAGTCTTCTCAACAACAAGCAGCTCGAGCTAGCGCCAGCCAGATTACGAGCCAGAATTCAGACGGCAGCGTTTCCAGCAGCTCACGTTCTGCTTCTGAATCTTCTCAAGCAGCACAATCGCAAAGTGCTAAGCAGGAAGAAACGGTGAGCAGTGACGGAACACACAGCTACAAGCGTTCTGAGAAAAACCAGCAGGCTTCCGAATCTCAATCCTCGAATTCGGCTCAGTCAAGTGTGACGCAGAGCGAAGGAGCAGATGGCTCCAGTTCATCGTCTTACAGTTCCTCATCTTCCAGTTCTTCGTCATCTTCGTCGTCTTCATCTTCGAGCTCTGAGGAAATCATCGAAACCTCCGGAGACTGTTAAGCTTATTTGTTCAATGCAATTTAATTGTATATTTTGTCACTTTTTTCATTGTGTTTCTGATTTCTATAAATTTTAAGACATTCATTTTGTGATTACATGAAGAGTAGTTTTACGCCAAAATGTTTTTTTTTTTACTATCTACTCCACTCCAGCGGGCTTCACCAGCTCTTTCGTATGATGTATTTCAGATGATCTTTTGAAAAAAAGGATATCTTCGTATACTAATAATATATCGACGACATTAATTTAAATTGACGTAACAGACAAATGGCTACTTTTCAGAAGAGCTAAAAATTTTTTTTTACTTTTTAAATTCACTATTTTGTTGTTTGTTTTATAAAACTAAAACTAGCCAATTCCTTTTTTTCTTCGTTCTTTAACTACGAATAACTCAATTTATCATTAAACGCTTAGTTACTGAGATAGCAATGATAGCAGGTCCTTTACGTCAAAAAAAATATTTAAAATGTCCAATAAACTCTTCTTTAATTGTAGACTTCGGAGTAAATTTGATGTATCAAGGATTAAATTGAGAGAGATACAATAAATTGACGTAACTCAATTTAAACTGATCTTTTACACGGTGTAAAAGAAAAGGTACATGGGATTGTTTCGCTTCTTTTTATGCAAATAAACTATTCATTCGTTAATTCATTCAAACGAAATCATAAATATACTTGTGTTATTTATTAGAATATTGAATCATTTAAGAGATAAATTATGGCACAGGTAACAAGAGAAAACTAAATACGCTATTTTATGTAAAACCGAGTACAAATATTGAAACATAAACTTAATTGTATAACTGATTGATCAAAGAACATACTGGTTCGTCCCCATCAGATTCTGCTAATTTATCCATCTGAGGGCCCAGATAAGATGCACTGCGCTAGCTAGCGTTTCTCTTCGTTTAGTTTTTGAACCAATCGCATCACTGGTAGATGACGTGATACGAAAAGTCACGTGATCTACCAGTAACGCGATTAACGTATATGCCATGAAAACATATTTGAAACAACGACAAAAACGGGTTGAAAATATTTGTAAAGCTTTTGCGTAGAATTTGCTATTTCCAATGTGTAAATAATAAATAAATAAATACAAGGGGACAATCTCACACCAATTGACCTAGTCCCAAACTAAGCTCTAGGCTTGTACTACGGGTACTAGAGAACGATATAAATACTTATCCCATCAAAAACATACATGTGAAAATGCAAGCCAAGTTCAATGTTAAGAATATGCAATGCGTGTTTATTGACTTCACTGACAAAAAAAATGAGATCTAGATGGGTGCCAAGTTCCGTAGATAATCCTGATATTTATTTATTAAGAACATACCTACAACATTCTAAAATAAATTAAAAACACAATTTCTTATTTTTTCTGCTACAACAATATTTGCTATTACGAGTAAGTGTAACTTCTTATATTTCAACACCCAAATTATTTACACAAAGCAAATAACTTAGGATAAACTGAAGCTCAAAATCTGACTTGGCTAGTTTTTTACCAATAGTCAATTATTACGAAGAGTAAAATATGACCATACAATATAAAAATACAGTAACTTGCGTATAACAAATATGAAAACTAGCCAAGTCAGATTTTAAGCTTCAGTTTATCCTAAGTTATTTGCTTTGTGTAAATAATTTGGGTGTTGAAATATAAGAAGTTATACTTAATAGCAAATATTGTTGTAGCAGAAAAAATAAGAAATTGTGTTTTTAATTTATTTTAGAATGTTGTAGGTATGTTCTTAATAAATAAATATCAGGATTATCTACTGAACTTGGCACCCATCTAGATCTCATTTTTTTTGTCAGTGAAGTCGATAAACACGCATTGCATATTCTTAACATTGAACTTGGCTTGCATTTTCACATGTATGTTTTTGATGGGATATCATTTATTTTTGTCAAATAAGTTGGCATGCGTTTCAATAAACAAACATTAAATAATATTCATAAAATGTCCCGTTTCCTGCGTTTAAAATGAGAGCGAAACTATGTTTGTATGGAGACCCCAGCTTCCCGCGGACTCTTGTAAACGATATACCTACATTTTATTCAAATAAAAGAAGTTGTGCAAGACCGCTCTCTCATAATTTGGTACTTTTTAGTAGTGTTTTGCTTTGCTTAGTGCTTTTGCACTCGTATATTGTTGAGTAACCATAATTATTTAGTATTTGAAGTAAGTATAGGTAGGTAAGTATTCTAGCAAGTCGTTTAAAAATGAGAGCAAATTTACATTTGTATTGAGAACCCAGTTTCCTGTGGACTCTTAAACCATACATATTCTATTCGAATAAAAGAAGATGTGCATGAACTCTCTGTCATAAATAGCTTCCTACTAATAAGGTAAGAGTACGGAATTACGGAGTATTAAGGCATTTTTGACTTTGTAAGCTATTTCCAGTAAAACCTGAAATCTCAGCTAGTTGAAATTGGTTTACTAGTAAAGATTGGCTTTCAGAGTATAGAATGTTATATAAAAATTATATATTAAACTGTGTTTTGTATAATTAATAGTCATTTTTATGAACCTCTTAAATGTCCGTTATTACGGATTAAAAATAGTCTCTGTCGGTTATTCCGTAAATGCGTGCATGTAAATCCGGTAAATTAAGTAAATGCCCGTTTTCTGCCAAATTAATAAAATAGGGAATATAAATTAAATAAGACGTGATCAGAAATGAAATAACATTACACGTTTGACAAAAATATTTATTTTTATTTTAAGAGGAGACGGGGGTGAGGAGATCCCGTCTAGACAATTTTAGAATAAAATTAAAACGCGTATATTTGAAAATCAGTGGGGCTGGACAAGTTGCCATCGAATACAAACGTTAGCGTTAGGTGATCACTGTTGATTTGCGTTGTCATAGAAACATTAATGGAATTGACGTAAGTCACGTGATATATAACTCGACATGCGCTGTCAAAAATTAAAAATTAAAAATGAGTACACGTGTCTTACGTTAATTCCATACACATTTCTATGATAACGTAAATCAACAGTGGTCACCTAACGCTAGCGTTTGCATTCGATGGCAACTGGTCTAGCCCCACAGGTCGTATGATGTATAGCCCTTTCCATAAGCCTATTTCTCTATGTAAGTATGAGGTCAATAGTTAACAACTAAGAATTTTCATTCTCATTTAGAGTTAGAGTAGAAAAGCCGATTTGGTTGAAAACATTCCAATTTACCCCAGTCTCCCCTAATTTTGTGGGACAAAATTAGGAATGATATCTTCCCAGTGGTCTCCAGTGGAGACGAATAGGAAAAATCTGATTCTGAATCTGAACCTAAATTTGTCCCCATCGGCGACTGATTTAGATTCTTTAGGGACTAATGGGCCCTAAAACCAGAGTGTCCCCAATTTCCTCTAAGTGTACGGTCATAAAACTCGTGTTATATATTTTAACTAAATATAGCTCGGAAAATACTGAATAATCATTTGAAAATATAAGCACAACTACGCAATTATTTTAACGCAATTAGAAGCACAGCCAAAAACATTGTTGGCAATTGCGGAAGTCAGAAAAGCAGATATTTTTAAGAAGTACGTTTTTTCCACGTTCTGAAACTACTTAAAATCTATAGTAATCTATTCAGATTAGTAGATGTACCATTAAGTATATTAAAACATTGGACTTTAGCAATATAATTCAGCTATTTAGCATGTGCAATTCTTGTCGTAACTTTTTACGAAGTAGGCAAAATTGATTACTTTAGACACCGTTTTTCATAACAATGGTCCACAAAATCGTAAAACGTAATTTCATCATATGAAAGTATGCCAAACATCACTCTCGTAACGGCAAAGTTTGTTTGACTCTCTTATCTGAATTCCCGGTAAAACACAAAAATAAAATCCCTTTACTTTCTTTAATTGCGTAATTTTGACGCTTTTTGGGACAAGGTTGGTTTTTTATGTATGTAATTGCGGCAATCAGTAAATCGACCGTAATTTACTAAATACTCACTGAATTTTCATGAAAATTTATTTACTCAGTTTGTTATGAAATTCTACACAATTATTGAAACAATTTATAATGAAAATGCTTACCCATTACTTGTAAAATCCTTAATATAATCCGTTGCTTCACTTACGCACACGCGTCTACTTCCTATCGTCTCGACGGTTTTGACGCGGACTGACCAAAAGAGATTACGTAATAACATACTATATGTTCACAGTTCGTTGACCTCTTGTTTATTTGACGCAATATTGTCCACACTTGTTATGTATATTTTTTTTTTTTGGAAATACTTGATAATTTTCTTATTTTTGGGCCTTAAGCGAAAAATTCCGGAATTCCGTACGTTTACGGAATTCCGTACCGTTACCTTAATAAATAAAAAACATATTATATTGCTGAGCAACCATATTACTAAATTCAAGTAATCGATAAATCGATTCGCAGCCCATGAAATACTAATAATTACTGAGTAGTTCCGGTGAATCTGTGATCTTCATTCATCATCATCAGTTTTACTTCACCAAATAGTGCTTTTCAAAAGCATATATGCACGAGTTAATATATGTATGCTATATACTCGTATATATTATATACAAAATACCCAAATCGATATAGCTATACCCAAATTATTTGAAGAGTTCCCTCAATTTCTCCAGGACCCCATCATCAGATTCTGACCTGGTGACATTGGGACCAATCAGACAGTGTGCCCTTTCAAACAAAAAAAGAATTTTCCAAATCGGTTAATAAATGACGGAGTTCTGAGGTAACTAGCATAAATAATAAAATAAAATAATAATAATAATAAAACTTATAAAATCACTGTTTTCAGATTTTTTTATTTGTATACGCATAATTACCCATCTGTATGCCAAATTTCAACCTTCTAGGTCACCTGGAAGTGGGTTAGATTTTTGATGATTAGTCAGTCAGTCAGTCAGTCAGTGGTAAAAATGCCGATTTTTAGACGTTTATATCTCAATAACCGTTTCACTTTTATTTATGAAATTTAGGGTTCTAGTTGATCTAAATGGTTTTAATACATATACCAAATTTCATGTTTTTATGTTAAGTAGATTTGGAGTTATTGAGGGGTCAAAAGTGTCTCCAAACGGTTCGTGTAAATAACACACGGCTGCGCTCGCCAGTTCCTTTTTCTTGAACTTGGCTGGACACGCTGCCGCGTGTCTAGATATAGAGAAATATATACTTAACTACATTAGAAAATATCCATGAGTCAGGAACAAATATTCGCGCTCATCACACAAATATCTGCCCTTACCGGGATTCGAACCCAGGACCGCTAGCTTCGTAGGCAGGGTCACTACCCACTAGGCCAGCGCGTCTTCCGTAAAATGCCGTAGATGTGGCGCTCGTCTCAATAGTTCAACAATTGCTCAATCGTTACTACTTTAGAAAAAACTCGTATCTGTTATTTTGTGATGTACGAGTATGAGGTTGAACTTAATTCTCTTCATATTCAAGTTTAAAATCGTACATCACTAAATATGAGATACGACGTTTTCTCAAAGTAAACACGAGATGTCGCTGTCTTACGATTGACGCAAGCTTGCGACTCTATTTCAGCAGTAGCGAAGCGCACCAATAGATGGCGCAGTAAGTTAGATCACGCAATCGTTGTGCTTACAGCTTACCCAGATTCTATAAGGGTTTACAAGTTTCATCATATTTCATGCTTATTTTACACATACATACATACATTAAATCACGCCTGTTTCCCAGAGGGGTAGGCAGAGACCACTTCTTTCCACTTACTACGATCTTGATAAATTTCTTTCGCTTCTTCCACATTCATACATCGAGTCATGCACGCACGTCGGTTTCAGGTACTTAAGATTCGGCCCTTTTCCAGTATTTCACCGATTTGACTCGAAAAAGTACGCCTAGGGCAGCGCCTTCCGACCCGTCCACTCACTTTCGATCTGTATACATTCCATAGTAACGGGGCGTTTTTGAAGTTTCACACAAAGAAACTGATTTGAAAACAAGATTTAACATAATGATCATGATCAAAGTGTTCACTGACACAATAACATTCTAGTATCAACCACTTCTGTACTCTAGCTAAACTATGCAAAATCCTACCGGCGACCCTAGAAACGAGTACTTACTGGCAGTTAATCAAAATGGCAATCGAGAGATTAACTTATCGCAATTGAAATAAGAACATGGCACCAGGTCAGTAGCCGCTGGTAAGTAAATATGCTGTATCCAGAGTGAGCAACTACTATGGAGACAGGCTTATTGAGAAGCGCTTGCCTTACATCCTCAACAGCATACCTGCGGCTTTGAGGCTGGAGTCTACCAAAAATAGATTTAAGAGAGCTTTATTTAAGTTACCTTAATATTATTTAAGTTTAATTTATGTAATGTTTAATAACTGTAACTTGCAAACTAAGGCTAAGACTCGCAGATCCCACAGTCAAACTGTGAAAACAGTTTTGCGGGACGTTGTTTTAAAACTAAATTTGTTAATATTGTTATAATAAATAAATAAATAAAAATAAAATCAGCATAATGCTGAGGTGTTATACCTGCAGCGCTGATTTTCAGCTAGCTCCGTTTGTGACAGACGGACGGTACGCTAAACGAATAAATAGAGATAAAAAAAGATAAAAGATGTTTATTCAGTAAGTAGGCCGCACGGGCACTTTTACACGTCAAAAATCTACCAGCGCTTCGCAAGAGACCACTGCTGAGAAGAAACGACGCAAGAAACTCAACAATTATTCGTTTTTAAATATACAATTATAAAACTTAACCTAGCATTATATAAAACAATGAATCTAACATACGATAAGAAATAAACGTATTCACGCGTTGCGGAAAATGTGTCAAAACTCTGAATTTTTCTCCAGAAGTAATTAGTAGTAATAGAAAAATAATTATAAAAAATGTACTTCATTATGATGGTGTAAGACAACTATATAAAAAGTTTCGATACATTCTCCTACAGGAACCGTGTCCCATAGACAATATATACAATGTTTATAGTTAGTGACAGAATAAATACAAAAACTTCATTTAAATAACTTACCGAAACATATTGAAAATAGAAATACCTACTTAGCCAGTATACAGCATCGACAATTTGACACAATTTATTTAACAAAAAACAAAAGAAAGACAGAAAATTAAACTATAATTTAAGACTGCACCGAGCAAACGCCGAGCGTCCAGTGGCGCCCTCATTACTATTATGGTGTTTTCTAATTAACTAAAGAATTTCCTTGAAATCAAACGATCTGGTTTTGTAGTGCAAATAAAAACACAATTTATGGAATACGCAACAAACTTTAATAACAATTACCCTTTGAGTAGTCGCTTAATGGAAAAGGTGGCCACTTTTTTCCGTTAAGTTGATAACTCGAAGGTGAATTGTTATTAAACTATGTGATATACCCCATAAGTTGTGTTTTCATTTGTAGTACAAAAACTTACCGTTCAATTTCAAGAAAATACTTTAGTTTAAAAAATACAATAATACTAATGAGGGCGCCACTGTACATCCGGCGTACGCTCGGCGCAGTCTTAAGGACAAAGTGCTGGTTGGGAAATTAGGATTTTTGAAGCGTCAACAAATAGCCTTTAATCTAACGCTTGTTAACGAGTAGTTCTTATTCAGAATATGACGTATCATTACGGTGGATCTACTAACACAGTTAAAACAAAGAAAGACAGGGAAATATTGGGTCAATACCCATAAATTTTACCTATAAAATGGCGTTGTTTTTACGTATTTAATTTCGTACGGAATTTATTCATTTCAATTTTAACATCCAAATTCTTTTTAAATTTCATTAATACACTATGTTACAAAGGTTATTGATACAAAATTGACGACGCGCTGGCCTAGTGGGTAGTGACCCTGCCTACGAAGCTAGTGGTCCTGGGTTCGAATCCCGGTAAGGGCAGATATGTATGTGTCGGAGACAGGACAGTCATGAGTACGGACACTCAACGGTAGCGCAGCGCATGGTTGTTTACGATTGGCTGATCCCTCGGTGACGTCACCTCGAACCGGTTAACCCGACGCCGTGCGCTAGGACGAAGCCAGGTGGGGCCAGGACCGGGGGCATTCTCTTGCTGACTGCACTAGAGACTGCACGTATTGGTCCGACCTCGGAACTGTCCACGCTTCCCTGTACCTATTGATAAGTGTTAGCGGAATACAAGTGTGATTCGATTAACTTCGTTGTCTCATTACACGAACTCCCAATCTCGCCCATTACGATGACTGATGAAGATGCCATCCCTGTACCTTCCCCGACATATGTATGTATGTATGTAAACACTTTATTGTACAAAAGAAAAACCATAACAATACAATTAATATAGAAATATGTACAAAGGCGAACTTATCCCTTTAAGGGATCTCTTCCAGCTAACCCTTGAGAGATTGAGATGAGTGAACGGTTGTGCAACGAGTAAACAAGTGTACAAGAAGAAGACCAATAAAACTTATATAATTAAATTTAAAATAAAACTACATTCAAATACCTACATAAATAGATATAGAAATATACATATTAATAGTTAAATATACCTACATACATAAACTACATTTTACGTATCTAGAGGATAATTGATATTTAGGAGATAGAGTCAAGCCAGAATTTCTTTAATTTGCCTTTTAGGGAGTCTACCGTTTGTGATTGCCTAATGCCAGTCGGTAGCCGATTGCATAATCTGACAGAATGTACCGAGATGGATTTAGAATAAGATTTGGATTTGTGGGATGGGAATGGGAGGGTTAGATTGGCCTTTGAGCGCAACCAGTTTTGGGAGCCGGTGGCCATGAACTTAAATCGCTCAGAAAGGTAGAAGGGAGCACGAGGATTAAAAATTGTATTAAAAAGCAGCGACAGGATGTGAACGTTATATTTATTACACAGATAGGTCGTTATTTGGCAGATATTTGTGTGATGACCGCGAATATTTGTTCCTGAGTCATGGATGTTTTCTATACAGGGTTATTGGTAATTCGACGTATTCCCGTTAGGAGGTGATAGGGGTGACTATTTGCGGTAATTTTAACCCCCATATGCATTATGCAAAAGTGAACCATTTTTGAGTTATCATGTTTTTTAGCTTTTTTCAAAATAAGTCAAAAATGCAGCATCAAAAATTAATTTAAAAAAAAGTATCAATTTAAATCAATTTTTTTCTTCTTATTTATAAAAACGATAAAACTCTGGTTATTTACCAATATTAAAACATCAATTATCGGTTCAAATTTAAAAATGCGAGACTAAAAACGATATTATTTCTAGATTTTTTAGATATCTTTTTCCACTAAAATGCCTTCAAAACAAAAAAATCGTTATGAAACTTGGCTTGCAGATTAATTTAAAAACATAACCGTTTTCTTAGCTCTCCAAAAATGCATAACAACTAGGAACTTATTTCCAAAAAACTGAAAAAAAAATGATCACAAAAGAAGCAGGCGGAAATTTGGATTCGAACTAAACACAAGGTAGTTCTTTAAAAAATCCCATAAAATTAATTAAAAACAATACCCAATGTCAATAAAACAAAAAAACTATTTTAAAACAAAATTTAAAACCAGTAACAGTTTAATAGTAATAACAATTAACAATTAATAATAGTAACAATTAACACATTTTTTAATTTAAAGTTCTTGCTCGAAGTGACTTCCCCTATTGCGTACGCAAAGTCGCATTCTTTTTCTTAGTTGTGACTTAACTACCGAAGTAGTCAAATTATTACGCATTGCATTTGCTGCATTTATAATTCTTGTCTTGAGTTCTTCCGCGGATGACACAGGCGAGAGGTCGTAAACTATGGATTTCATGTGACCCCAGACATAGAAATCAACCGGCGTTAAATCCGGACTTCTCGCGGGCCACGGAATGGATCCTCCTCGCCCTATCCAACGATTAGGAAAGTGGCTATCGAGCCATCGCCTAACATTGACACCAAAATGTGCAGGACATCCGTCTTGCTGGTATATCATGTTTTGCCTTGTAGCCAAAGGCTTTTGCAACGGTAACAGTGAAGCTGCTCGTCATGATTATTCGCGTCGGTTTCCCAATCGCCGGTTACCCCATGTATCCGTTTTTAATGGAGTGTATAGGCGAATCCGAGAAACTGGTTGTGTTCAGAGAAGACAAATTAATGCCGGAAGACCCCCAGTCCATGTTGTTAATTGCGAAGAGGATATTCTGCAAGAATTTATCGATGAACCAACAATTTCGACAAACACC
>OZ014466.1:6134257-6246760 GCA_963966035.1 Acleris laterana
CTCCTCAGCTGAAGAATGAGGTCGTTCACATAGACGTTGAAGAGGTCCGGAGACGTAAGCCCACCCTGGCGAACACCGCATTCTAACCTGTACATGTTAGATGTCGCTTCACCCCATTTCACACAGTTAGTTTGACCGCCATACCAGTACCTCAACAGATCTACCACCTCTTCTGCTACCCCTGAGCCGTACAGTTTGTTCCAGAGAATGTCATAATTAACAAGATCAAACGCACGGCTCAGATCGAGGAAACACGCGTACACAGACGTATTACGGCTTGTGTAGTAATTTACGGTGTGTTTCAAACTTAGTATAGCCGAGTCCGTTGAGAGACCGGGACGGAAGCCAAACTGCGCATCATCAATATTTAAATGGTTCATCAGCTCGGGCTGCAATAACCGTTCAAAGACCTTACCTATCACCGTACCCAGAGAAATAGGGCGGTAGTTATTCGCGCAACTGAGATCCCCGGTTCTGTTTTTTGCGATAGGTATAACGACTGTTTTCATGAGGTCCGGCGGTAGGTAACAATATTTCAAACAAAGGTTGTACAGCGAACAGAGCTTAACATATAGGTAATGATCTACCTGCTCTGAGTAAATGCTCCAGACTGAGGTCATCATGCCCAGGTGACTTGCCTCTCTTCATCTTTAAAACAGCCTTTTCAATATCGTCTGGGTAGAACTGAATTCTCAGTTTCAGTTCTTCAGAACCCCGGACAGGCCTAGACCCAGTCTGTAGCATTGCCTCAGAGATTGGTAGCGGATCGACCATGAAATTTCGACCAAATATATTGGCTATCTGTGCCGGGTCTTGTAGACCGTCCACACTAACTGGTAAGCCTTGCTTGTCAGTAAATTTTTTTGTTTGTTTCCAAAAACTCGTGAAATTCTTCTCTTTTCGGTGCAGGGCCAACATATCTACTTTAATTTGTTCGTCATTCTTCTGACACCATTTTAGTTTATTTTTAAAAACCTTCTTGCTGCTAACAAACAAATCATACACCATTCCTGTGGACGGCCGACCCGCTGAGACCCAGCAGTTGAAGGCAAGTCTGTATGTTTCGTGTATTAATGTGCGGTGGTACCATTGGAAGAGTAATCGACGCTCAAAATCTGCCCCACTGACTTAGTGCCGGCGGGGGTGGAGCTATTAATGAGTGCCGAACTGTCTATCAGTCGACTTTCTGACGTAGTGTCAAACAGTTGTTTACAATCAAAAAAGAAAAAAATCGATATTAATGAGATTACCTACCGGATTTAAATGACGCTGCAACCATGCCAAGTTGCATTGTAAATTGGTGCAGGACCCACACAGATGCAAAACAAAGCGATAGGTATTTATTTTCATTAGTAAGTTATTGAATTTTTAATATTCCCATACCAAAATGTCATGGCCGATGTTATGCAATATATCTTTGAAAAATGTGAATTACAAGCAACTACTTCGAATGAATAGGAAATTAAATTTTATATCATCTTTACTATCGTTAGTTTATGTAAATAGGTAATAAAAAAAACGAAATAATGACCTTTTTAAGTTTTCCAAAAAATGAAGAACGCCGTCTGGCTTGGGTGGATGCAGTTCGTCGCGAATTGCGAAACGAGAATTGGATGCTTAGCAAACATTGCAGGATTTGCAGCATCCATTTTGATGAATCGGATTATGTCATCTCAAAAACTGGAAAACATTTTTTAAAGTCACAGCGGTCCCAAATACTACTATTAAAGACTACCTACTCTTACAACATAATATCTTCTGATATACTATTTTACAACTTTATAATAGTGTAACATAAGCATGTTAAATGATTCAAGGGGAACAATCATTCAATCATATAAAAAAATATTAATAAAATTAATTATTCAATTACTGTATTGTTTTTGTATTAAACCATCCACGTTAAATGTTGAAAGACATGGCCGCGTTCAAATAACCCTTATGAAAAAAAATATTTACAAATGGAAATCTTGTGTCAGAGAGCTTGTAACCAATTGCAGATTTTTGTCTTTCAAACGGTATAAAACCTTACTGAAATTACTGTCTACTCAAACGTTATACCAGCATCTGACATAAATGACTTCATACCTTAACTCAATTAATATTTAGTTGATTATTGAAACCACTCGATACATAAGATCTTTTCATTTCAAAAAGTGGGCGTTTTGGAGCGGATTTGTCAGTCGTTTTTGTTAGACGTTACTCTTCCATACTTATTATATTTCGATGGGTGGTACGGAACCCTCGGTACGCGAACCCGACTCACACTTGACCGTTTTTTTGCAGAACACGTTTAAAAAAGTTTCCGTTGAGTAGAAGTACCGGTTTTGGACACCTTTACGGCCATTCTAAATACCAATGAATATGTAAGAAATTACAAAAACATTAAAAGGAAAAAAGAAAAATATATTTATTCACTACACACACAAGACACACAGAAAAAAAAAGTTAAAACAGAAAACAGCAATAAACAAGTTGTTGGGGTTAAACAATGGCGGCAAATAAAAAGGGGAAAAGAACTTGTATTAAACGTGTATTAGGTTCGATCGCTAATAATGAGTGAGGGCCGATGCGCGAGAGTGTTCTTCTCGGTCCCCGCCAGGGGACCGGGGAGACAGAATCGCGGCATGGCCGCTTTCTGTAGAGTCAAGTCGCCGCCTGCGGATGCAGGCGTGTCTTTGGCTTTTTACGATGCTGTCGGTGCCATCCTTTCCACGTTGCCGCGGCGACGTCAGCCAGTTGGGTGATCCCAACGGCGGGTGTCTGCCTGCGGCGGTGGGGAAGGGAATGTCGTCCTATGTTGTCCTTGTCCTTGGTGGTGAAGCCGCGCGTACTAAGTCGCGCGGCAGCCCCCTCCTCCTCCTGTGGTTGGCGCCTTTGCTGGTGTACGGCGCCAGCTCTTGAAGGTGCTGGTGCTGCGAGTCGTCAGCGCGCATGAACATCTTGGTGCTCAGGCGGCTGACGAATTCACCTAGGCTCTCGATGCCTAGGTCCCGCTTGATTACTTCATTTCTGACGCAGCGCGGCGCATCCACCATCGTGCGGAGCGCCAGCGATTGCTGCGCTTCCAGCTTTGCTCGCGACGTTGGTGCCAGCAGTGCGTACCAGGCTGGGGCTGCGTATGTTAGGCGTGGCCTGACATATGTCTTGTACACGCCCAACTTGACCCGCAGCGGGAGCCTGGACCGCAGGACCGGGTACAGCAGGTTGCGTGTCGCTCGTGCATTGGTGATGGCCGCCTTCAAATGGGCAACCATTGAGAGGCGTTTGTCGATGGTCACCCCCAGGTACTTCACCTTGGGGGACCACTCGATTGGTTTGCCTCCGAGGATGAGCTTCGGAGGCGGCCGCATCTTTGGGCTAATGGCCATCGCTTGTGTCTTGGCGACGTTTGCTGTGAGGCGCCATTTTGCCAACCACTCAGGTAGAGCGTCAAGGCAACGCTGGACCTTGGTGGCGGCATGTGACGGCCTCATTGATGACGCCAGATAGGCGGCGTCGTCGGCGTATAGGGCCAGGGTCGCTCCGTCAGCCAGGGGAATGTCGTCCGTGTACCTCGCGTAACACGCGGGCGACAGACAACTCCCCTGGGGAACTCCGACACGGATTGGCCTCGGAGAGGAGATGGCGCCCTCCACCGCAACGTGGAAGGAGCGGTTATCCAGGAAGGAGGCCACCGTTTTCACGATGCGCCTGGGAGCCTCCGTTTCCGCGAGCTTGAGCAGCAGGCCGGGGTGCCACACTCGGTCGAAGGCCTTCTCCATATCGAGGAGCACTACAACCGTGTGCTCCCTCTTGTTGAGGGCTACAGCAGCATGGTGCAGCACTCTCGCGATCTGGAGAGTCGTCGAGTGTTCTTGCCGGAACCCAAACTGCTCCTCTCTCGGCTGGATGTACTTGCCGAGGTGTCCAAGCAGTAACCGCTCGAACACCTTCGACACCGATGGCAGCAGCGTGATGGGTCGGTAGCTCTCTGGCTTGAGGACGTTCTTCCCCGGCTTGGGAATCATGATGACTTGCCCCAACTTCCAGGTGGTCGGGAAATGGCTGGACCGCATGATCCCGTTGAAGAGGCGGGTGAGCGTCGCGATTCCTCTCATGGGGAGATGACGCAGCGTCTCGCCGGTGATGCGGTCCGGACCTGGGGCCTTCCTCGTTGGGGCGCGCCTGATTGCGCGCTCTACTTGGCCGGGGCTGAATACAACCGGGTCCTCGTCAGAGGCCACCGGGCGAGAGAGAAAGGCGTCGACTTTCGTCTCGACCTCCGCTGTGTGCGAAGGGAGTGCGTCCGGGTTTGGCCGGAACTGAGTTTCCAGATGGTGCGCGAAGATCTCCGCCCTCTCTTCTGCGCGGTAGCGGGGGGCGCCGTCGTCCGCTAGGAGCGGTCGTACGGGCGTCGGGGTGCCTGTGACTCGACGGCACAGCCGGTGGACGCTGTTCCAGTCGTCGCTGGCTGCCTCGATGTCCGCCATCCAGGCTTCTTCCGAGACAGCCGCGAGTTGGCCTTTGATCTTCTCCGCCAGCGCGTTCAGCCTGCGCTTGCTAATAGGGCATCGCGTGCGCTGGTAAAAGCGTCGAAGTTTCCGCTTCTCCTGGATCAGACGTAGGATGCGGTCAGGGGTCTCTTTTGCCGGCCTGACGTTGGGCTCCTTGGCCGTTGAGTCGAGGGCCGTGCGGACGCACTGGCCGAACTCTACCGCCAGGCGGTCAACATCTTCGGGTGTGCTGACGGGGAAAGACGGGACATTCTCGTCCACGTGGGCCGCAAATTTCTCCCAGTCCTGGATTTTGCGGGGCGCTCGGGGCAGCACCCGTTCGGGGGTCATTCTGATCGACGCCATGACGGGTTGGTGGTCCGAGATAAGATGATAGTCTAAGACTATTTGTGTCGGGCAGATGTCGAGGCCATTGACCACCATGATGTCAAGGACGTCGGGCGCTTGCGCCGCCCGGTACGGGTAGTGCGTGGGGGTCTCCGGGCCGATCACCTCGAACCCGAGGCGGGAGGCCTCGTCGAATAGCTTCCGACCGCTACAGTTGATCGACGCTGAGTTCCAGGCTGGGTGCTTCGCATTAAAATCTCCGGCTACCACTGTGGGAGTGGGGGAGTCTATTAGGTCGCGGATGTCGGCAGTGTACATCGCGTTCTGTGGCGGCTTGTAGTAGGCGAAGATCCGCAGTGGCTTGTTTGCCACGCAGACCTCCACCCCAAGTGCGTATGATGTGCGCAGCGTCATTAGTGGCAGGGGCTGGTGGATGACGTTCCTCTTTACGAGGACCGCCAAGCCCCTGTAGGCTCGTCCCTCCGGTGATAGTTCCTCCTTCCTGTAGATGACGTAGCCTGGCATCTTGAGGCGGGCCCCAGCCTTGAGGTGAGTCTCAGATATGAGGACTATGTCGATCTTCTGTTCCACGGCCAACTGTTTGAGCAGAGACAGTTTAGTCGCGCTCAAGCCGTCGGCGTTCCAGTGGACGATTTGGAGGGCGTGCTTATCCATGGACGCTGCACAACCTCGCGATTTGTTCGCCGATGGCTGTAGTCGGGTCTTGCCCCGAGTTCAGCGCGGCCAGCAGGCTCATGAGGATGGCGATGATCGTGGTCACGTCCACAGTCTTGCTGATGCTTCTCGGCGCCATGCCGACTCCTTTGTCGGATGGGGGAAGCTTATTGTCCGCGGGTGCGGGCTTGGACGGCAAAATGCGGTCAGTGTCTTTGCGCGGTGGTGGCTGTTCTTGTTGTTGTAGTTGTAGAGGGGGGGCGCTGGCCGATTTTGGCTTGCGCTTCCTCCCACCTCGTTTGCGGCGTTGTGGGGCCCGGGGCCCCTCGTTGGCGACCGCCATGAGGGACCCAGCGGCGTCCTTTTCCCCTTGGGAGAGAGGATGGGAGCTGGGCGGGTTTCGGCCGCTTGCGGCCAAGGTTGATGCCGGGTTGGCACCAGTGCGGGCGAGGGTGCCCGCCTTTGTATTCCGCGCCTCCCGGCGGAATACAGGACACGTAGAGTTGTTTGAGGTGTGCGGACCGCCGCAGTTCGCACATGTGGGTGGGTCTGTGAGCGGGCGTGGGCAGGCTTTGGCGGCATGTCCCTCGCCACAGCGGACGCAGGCGATTGGGCGGTGGCAGTTCACCGACGAGTGCCTAAATGCCTGGCATCTGTGGCACTGCGCCGGGCCCTTCCTGCCTCGCCAGGCTTCGATGACCACCCCCGTCATACCCAGCATCTGAGTGACGCCGTAGATACGGGGGGTGGTGTCTGCGGTCTTCTTCAGTTGTGCGAAGAACAGGCAGCCCGCCCTCCCCGAGCGAGCGCGCACCTGGCGCACGTACTCTGGGGAGTAGCCTAGTCTGCGCAGCTCCTCTGCAATGACCTCAGGGTCCGTGTCCCGAGGTAGACCTCGTATTGCCACCTTCATAGTGAGCTCTGCTGGTAGGGAGTAGCAGAACCAAGACAGAGGCTTGGTCCTGCTGAGGTCTGTAAGGTATCTTTGTACCGCGCGAAATTCCTCCTCACTCTATGGGAGGAACCGAATCCCTTTTCTGAAGGATCAGGCTCTTGGGTACTGCTTGGTGATCGCTTTGATGTTCTCAAAGTGCTCATTCCAATCTGGGAACGACTCAACGATGATGGGCGGATATCGCCGTTGCGGCTTTGGTTGGGCCACAGGTGTCGGCGTAGCCGTGCGCGTTGGTGACGCGTCGGGTGACGCAACGGGCGGCAAGACGGAGAAGCTTGTGGCGGCGCCTAAGTCTAGGCGCGGCCCGGGAAGACGCTGCTGGAGTCCAGGGTCTGGAGGCGACGTGAGCAACCTCTTTTGCCTGACGGCAAGAGGTGGTGATGCGGTCGCTTGGGCGAAGGACAGGCGGCTAGGGGCCGCTGCCCTTGGTGCCGGCGTTGGTGATGTCGTCGACATTAGCGAGTGCGTCAACGTCGCGGTTGCCGCGGTCGTTGCGCATGTCGCGAGCGTCGTCGACACCACATACGTCGGTGAAGACGTGGTCCAGTTTGTGGCGGGCAGGGTTTGCACCGGCGGCGATTGCCGCGCGAATGCGCTTCCCACCCGGGCCAACGGTCCCTCGGGTGACGAGGCGGCGATGGAATCCATCGAGACCTCGCTCTCGGAGCCCGGACTCGCACGCGAGCTCTTACTGCCAGAGCAGTTAGGGCTCACATACGAATCCCCGCTCCCAGAGCGAGAGCTCGAGCGGGATTGTGGTGATGACATAGACGTCGAAAATGGCCCGCGCCTGGGTGAGTAAACAACCACAGGGCGAGCGAGTGGAGCGGAGCGTATTCGGAGCGACACGTGTGCACAGGGCGACGGTCGGGCAGCGAATGATGAGGGCCGATGCCTGGCTGACAGCGCCTTTTATGCACAGCATCAGCGCCCTCTTAAGGCTAGATTACGAACTAGTTAGGTACAACGCTTCGATAGATCGATTTAAATCTTAACTAAGTTAGGTAAGTAGTTCATTACAATAATCATAGGTGGCGCTGCTGTTAAAGCCTTAACACAAGTAGTTAGTGTGTCCTCGCGGCAGTGAATCGGACACTGGCTCAGCATAATGCTGAGGTGTTAAACACCTGCAGCGCTGATTTTCAGCCAGCTCCATTTGTGACAGACGGACGGTACGCTAAACGAATGAAGAGTAATTAAAAAAAATATATAATATATTAAAATGTATATATTTATACTATTAAACAAATACTTATTGTCAGTGGCAAAATTAATACAAAAACTACATTACATTTCTATACAGGCTGTTTGAGTCGAAGATTTAAAAAAAAAAACTTTTTATCGTGACTCGGGTAAGACATTGCCCTCCTTTGTTGTTTAATGTTTATTTGGGCACAAACGGTACAAGTAAAGAAAAAATATACTTAACAGAAAAACTTACATAACACATTGACCAGTGAAGTTGCCACAATTAACTAATACAGTACAGAGTAACACGTCAAAAATGTGACTTTACATAATATTCAATTCAAGTAAAGTATTAAATTCAATTACTGACAAAATTTAATGTTTAGACAACGCAATTTTAAATCTAAATCTAAGAAGGGAAAGACTAAAGTCGTCGTTAGTCGGTTAATACATTACCCTCCTTCGTTATTTGGCTAAAGCACTTCACACTAATATCGGATTACTACCCATATCTAATTCAATTATCAAATAACGCGTTAAATGTCAGCCATCTTTCTCAAATAAATCAACATTGATTACGATATTATCTCTAGTATCGCCCCTTCTCTAATACAGTCAAAACAAATCATAAAACCGAACTCAGTACAATGATGGAATAATTCGATTACGATATAATCACTAGATGGCGTTATCATGTCACTTTTATTATAATGACATTTCGAACAATAATACAGATTCTAACCAAATCATCCCTATGACGACAACACGTGTACATTGTTATATTTATATTCATAGAAATTGCAAGCTTACTTCTAAAGAATTAAGGTTATAAATGACTCATAACTTAATTGTTTTTGAACAATTTACACGGAAGATGTAACCCCATTATAAAGCAATTAAGAACACCACAGTGTAATTTCAACCGTAATACATAACAAATAAAGTTACCTATCTAAAACGCGCATCGGAAAAATAATACTTTATTACTAGCAATTTCAACTCTAACTTACTCTAATGTGGTTTCTAAATTGAATGAAACACATTCGGTACAGTTTCGATGGTTGCAGCGCAGATGATTTTTAATTCTATTCGTACGGATATAGAGCGGAAAATACTCTAAAATGGTACAGAACGAGGGATCATTTAAATGTAGCCAATAGAAGAGAGTAGGCAGGAAGAGGGAGCGAAAAGATTAAGAAGAAAAATAGCTTAAGCGACGCGTTTGCTGTTTTGTGTTAGTCCGTATTATAAAGTTCTTTTCTTAGTGTTACTTGCAGGAAACATATTATACTTAAATCAAGTTATAAATCTTTTTGCATATAATTGAAATAGACACTGATTTGATTACCAAAAGTCTGTAGGTAATCATTTTTCTGTGGAATGAATAATGGATGGGTTGGTTAACGCAATGATGAGAAATACTTTACCTTAATTACCAGACAGACTTTAAAATTAAAATAACCTTTTGAACTGGAAGAACTTACTCGGAAATACAAAACATTGTAACTACGCCTAAGTAGTTCTTTTTTTAACAAAAATAAATCCGCCACAAAGCGAAAATTGTAACTTTACTTTTTCAACTTCGTATCAGATCGGCTAGTTAAATAGGAAAGTAGTCTTAATTCCGTAAAACAACACGAGTGCTTTTCCTAAACTATTAAATCAGATACGAGGTTGAGGAAGTAAAACGAAATCCAACATGGCGGTTAGGTCTTTTATTCATCCCACATCCCGAGCCCCTCGTTATCTAAGCCACTCCTTGTTCCCGCCCGGGACGCAGTGGTTTCCCAATAAAGAACCCAGTGGTAGCGCGCTTGCTCGTTCGCGCGTTCAACTGTCAGACGAGACAAATTGATGGACTTTTTCATGATTAAATTATTGAATTACCTGTGGTGACAAAAGTGAAGTGTCTTTTTCAATAGTGTTGCAAGTTTTTCGTTATTATTTGAAGAGAGAAAAACGTTGAAATTGTTAGAATTAATGTGATTTTTCAGTGTTGTTGTGAATAGATTTAATTCATCGATGGTTGACTGAAACGACATTATATCATTAAAGTAAGTTTTATAAAACACATACAAAATTACAAAACATAATAATTAATATAATTACTAAAACTATAAATAGAATTATCCTTGCAGTTCACCCTTGTATTTCCAAGTAATATTTCAGTCCAAAAATTTAATTTTAATTTTAAAGTCTGTCTGGTAATTAAGGTAAGGTATTTCCCATAATTGCGTTATCCAACCCATCCATTATTCATTCCACAGAAAAATAGACCTATTTAGACTTTTGGTAATAGTAGGTAAGTTTAACAATTATTTAGGTGTATGTTTCCTAATTTTTTTATTGGGTATGTATGAATATTATTTAATTTATTTTATTTTTTAATGGCTTCTACATAATAACGTAATTTTGCCAATGTCAAGTATATTTAAGCAACGTTGTACGGTGAATCCTGTCCTGTCGTCGAAGTCTTCCAGTCATAGTCGTTATGACCCTTGAAGATCGGGCATCCACTTCAATGGCTTGGTGTGATCTTGACTGCTAACTCATTTGGAACCATCTTTTCGCTGTTATTTATTCAATGCAAGTTCTTCATCAATGTTACAAGTTGTCCCACAAAACTGCCCTTGATTTGCGAACCAAAATCAACGATAAAATAATTTACAAGAAATTATATTAAGTTTATAAGGATTTATTTAGAAAAGCCGTATCGCTTGAAAGCCGTTCGATTTGCTTTTTAAAGTGCTATTTATAAGTGTTACCCTTACCAAATCCGTTTCGTGTAGGTACGTCTTGCTCGATTTTGCTTTTGTAGGTAGCGCTGATAAATATTTTGAGTGATACCGATATCCCTTTAACTTAAAAAAGCCGTTAGATCGGCTTTTTAAGCGCTATTTATATGGGTTACCCTTATAAAAAGCCGTTCTATTGGCTTTTTAAGCACTATTTTAAGGGTTACCCTTATATTTGATTATGCAATAAGAGGGATGTCAATTTACTGCTGCTCTTTAGGTTTCCCTTATGTGATGGCTAGTTTAACAAACAACTAAGTCGTATATTTCTTCCAAAGCGGTTATTCTTTCAGTGGGTTGTACTTCGAGAGGTAAGTCTTTTAAAGGCTTTTATCGGGGAATGGGTGGTCGGGTCCCTGGTTTATACCTACTAAAAAACATCAAAGACAGCACCAAATAACTTTAAATATAAAATTAATTCATACATGTTGGGTTATTTATGTTTGTCGTTACGGCTTCGGAACCCTCCACTAAGCATGGTCCGACATGCTCTTGCCCGGTTTTTTCATATAGCATTTTATTTTTCAATACCGGGTTTGATTCCCAAATACAGTACAAGTTTTTAATCTATGTATGCAGTTGTTCTTGGTACTAAAATCAATGACATGGTTCCTAAGAAGATCTTTGTACTTACATCTTATACTGACCGATCTAAATGTGCCACCATGTAGTATACCCACCAGCCACTTGCCCTAGCTTAGCTTCGGTTTAAGTCAGATTTCTGTAACAGCCATAGATAGCACAACGATCACAACCTTTCACTCTTCTCAATCTCTCAAGGGTTAGCTGGAAGAGACCCCTTAAAGTTTGACCAATTTTTAATTTGTACATTTTTTTTATGGCATAGAGAAGACAAACGAGCACACAGGCCACCTGATGGTGGATGATTTGCATTCACAAGACTGCAATGCAATCCTAAGACTGCAAATGCGTTGCCAACCCTGAGGACTAATATGGAATGCCTCTATGCTAGTCATTTCACCGGCTGTCTTATCCCCAAACCGGAACACAACAATGCGAACACTGCTGTTTGGCGGTAGGTTAATCCTACCACCCGCAAAACACCCGCACCCGTTGTATTGTTCTGTTTTTTTCTTTTGTACAATAAAGTGTTTACATACATACACACATACATAGTACATAATTTATTACAGATAACCTTTCTCTTGAATCACTGAATGAACAATCTATAAAGTCGCTTATTAAATTATTTCTATCTAGAACCTAAACTAGTGTTATCACACGGTGTCACACGTGCGGCGCACGTTCAATATTCCTGTGTTTATGTTCCTTACACATTGTCCTGGATGTTCGTTAAAAAAACTTCCCGTCCCTGATTTAGACAGGAATTTTAATAGCCATCAACATGTTTGAGAAACAACGTTATAGTTGTTCTTCTCGTGAAAACAGGGATTTACATACATACATACATAAACTCACGCCTTTATTCCCAGAGTGGGGTAGGCAGAGCTACAGAATTTCCAACAACTATAAAAACTTTTTGATAATTCTGTAACCACATTTTGCACACTTAGGCGAAGATGTTTACCAGTATATTTAGTGACAGGTTGCAAGCCCATCGCCTAACAGTGGGTGCGTATCTACTCACATAACTTTTGAAGTCCTATTATCGGAAGTCCGAAAATGTTTCTCATACCATTTTACATCATAATGATCACTCTTCATACTCTTCATAATTTATTTTAGTACTAATGATCGGAACTCATAAACATCTGAATTCATAACGCCAATATTTTAATGAAGCCGTACACTTTTCACTTTTTCTTAAATATCTTACGTGTATTAAGGTTAGGTTAGGTTAGGTTAGATTTATGAAAATTCTCAAAAATTAAGTTTCTTAAAAAAAAACCATTATGAATTGCGATAATTATGACTTAAAAAATATGAACAAAAAAGTATGAGGAAAAAAATTATGAAGAGTGATTATTATGAATACAAATCGGTAGGAAATCAAAAAATTGGAATAAGAATTTTATGTGAGTCAATATGGACCCCCTAACAGTACTACACGCCTTTATTACCTTAGTCGGCTTTTACGACATCCACGGAAAGATACGGAGTGGCACTATTCTAATCCGGCTACCACACGGGGTAAGCACTTATTGTGTAGGTACTGAGTTCAACTATATGTAAATCTCCTTATTGTAACCAAGAAGCGAATGCAATGTATGCTGTCTAGCAAAACCATTCCGTGGGTCCACGGAAGACCAGCGTCGCACTTCCACTAGGTCGTACGACATATAGCTGAGTGGATACCATTTTCGCAGCACTACTTTTTTTTACACACTGTAATAATTTAATAATAATACCTACTATACGGCGGTACGGAACCCTCGATGCGCGAGACCTCGCACTCGACCGGTTTTTGACGTGACAACGTCTTAAATTAGGTTGCGGCTGGGAGTCACTTATGAAAAAGTGTAACGCTCGGTAACGTTACGATGAGTCACCGAACGAGAGAGAGGCCCGCCGAATGCCTTGCGTCTCTCTCCCACTCAACTATGATCGGTCTGCCGCGCGCGCAGCACTAGAGAATTAGGCGCATTGAATCGGCGCATGCTTGTGTCTCTGTCTTTGTCTTTCTCGAACGTTCTTGGCGTTGGAAAAACAAGAAAGCGTCATAATACAAGTTCACACGTGTGGTTAAAGTATCGTCAGCTGTGTCTGTAGTGAAAATGTGGAGTGCTTAGATTCGTCATTTACAACAACTACAACAATAAAGGTAAATAATTGTACACTGATATTTCATTATCGTAAACTATGATTGATTGATTAATTGTTAGATTGACACAAAAGTTGAGAAACTGAGTTTATAGGTTATGTCATACTATTGATAAATGTTGATAGTGTTAAGTAAATTATTAGTTTAAAATTAATTAATTAATTAATTATTATTTTACAAATTTTCATTAATTTCAAATTTATTTAGCAAAAATTTGAACCTTCGATCTGAATAAATGTTTTGATTTTCGAATTGATTCTTTAAAATTACAAATATTAAGAAAAAGTGGCAGATATAAGAAAACTTGATTTAAACTGTGTTGAGCAAGAATTTTAACATCTAATTTAAGTAAATGTTTTAATTTTCAACTTCATCATTTACAATTACAAATTTTAATTAATTTCAAATTTATTTAGCAAAAATTTGAACCTTCGATCTGAATAAGTGTTTTGATTTTCAAATTGATTCTTTAAAATTAAAAATTCATCCATTCAATTTCAAATGTTCAACAGGAATCACCACTCTCAAAACAATGGAAACGGACGAGCAAATGCCTTCAACTTCCAGTACCTATCCTCAACAAAATCACTCAAATAGGAATTAGTTAAGTTTAAGTTTACATGTACAATGTTTTAGTAAACAAAATATATTTCTATAGTTAAAATTTGTGCAATTCTTATTTTCATTCAATTCCTTGTTCCTATTGTGCAATTTAATTATATTCATATCAATAAATATTCTACCGAGAAAAAGACGTTGTCACGTAAAATCTTCGCCCGTAAAACCGACTTTACAGGCAACCAGTTTTTTTTTTATTATAATTTGCTCCCGACCGCGACTTAAGAGCCACTTGAGACCTGATTATGTACCTCTTGAGACGGCGCCGCGGTATCTCGCTAGTCTGTGGCGCGAGTTATTCCTGTAAACGACTATGTTGTAGCGTTTCGTACCCGAGGGGTGTCAATCGGGACCCTTTAAACACAAGGTTCGAATTTGCTGCGACTATAGTAGAAACCCTAAAGAAAAAGAACGAATATTAAAAAGTCAAGTGTGACGAAGCGCTGGCCTATAGTCTTTACTTTTAGGTATTTAAAAAAATGTAAACAATCCAAACCCCGTGACATTGTTAAACAGCCAATCAAAACTGTTTCATTGCACTTGGACGTATCAGTGTTCTGCTTGTATTGGCTGATGAACTATATCACGTGGTAGTTTTGTTTACATTTTTTTAAATAAGTACCTAAAAGTATAGACTATAGTTGGTAGTGACCCTGCCTACGAAGCTAGTGGTCCTGGGTTCAAATCCCGGTAAGGGCAGATATTAGTGTGACGAGCGCCAATATTTGTTCCTGAGTCATGGATGTTTTCTATATATTTAAGTATATATTTCTCTATAGAAGTATTTATATCGTTGTTTAGTACGCATAATACAATTTTTGAGCTTAGTTTGGGACTAGGTCAATTGGTGTGACATTGTCCCCTGATATATATTTTTTTTATTTACTTGGGCTCTACTGATCCGATTCGAAATCGACCCGCCCTCGCTTCGCTTCGGTTTATGTGAGCCTATAGCCTTCCCCGATAAATGGGCTATCTAACACTGAAATATTTTTTCAAATCGGACCAATAGTTCCTTAGATTAGCGCGTTCAAGCAAACAAACAAACACTTCAGCTGTATAATATTATAGTATAGTATAGATTATACTTTATGTGCGGCGTTACGGAACCTGCGGTGCGCGAATCCGACGCGCACTTGCCCGGTTTTATTAAACCTTCTTTTTTAGGGTACCGTATGGTGACGGCACCAATGGTGGACACTTTCAGCTGACAGGCACCAGTAATTGACACTTCACTCTAAATTCAAATTTCATACGGTCCTAAATTGATTGTTACAAAACAAATGAATAACGCTTATCTTCTGTAAAATAAGAATAAAGTGTCCATCATTGGTTCTTGTCCATTACCGGTTCCGTCAACCTACGTACTTATCTTTTTGAGTGTGCATAAGGCCAGTACAAACAAAAATGTTAAACCCCCAATCCGTACAAAAGACTTAATGTATATATATTTATTTATTTTATATTTGTTAATGGTATGTATGTATTTGATATATATGTGTATATATGTGTAATGTTGTGTATTTAATTATTTATTCATAAGGTCTAAAATAGTTCACGCAGTTTCTGTAAAGTACGTCTTGTACCTACTGTCTACCACATTCTATTTTTTGTTTTGATTTCCTCAATCGCCCAAAGGTTAGCTGGAAGAGATCCCTTCAAGGGATAAGTTCGCCTTTGTACATTCTAATTCTGCAAATGTTGTATTTGATTTTCTGTTTTTTGTACAATAAAGTGTTTACATACATACATAGTATACATACTTGTTTTTTTATGGGTGCTTTTGGTTCGATCTTTATATGTATATCGTACAGTGCTTACAGAACCCTTCGTGCGTGGGAATCCGACTCTAACTTGGCCTGCATTTTTTACACTTTTTTAATTTAATCGGCTGCTTATTTACTAGTTTTACCATTAATTAATTAATACTGCTCCTATGGAAAAAAGGCACATCTGCCATATGAATTATATTGCACTTCCAACCTTATTATAATCCTGGAGACTTTAATATGCTTCTATGAATTAATTACACTTGTCTTTTCTCCGTACGAGAATATCTATAGCAACATAAGCCAATATCCATTTATTCATTAAAGACGGCTGTGCCAATATTGTTTTATAAGGCGATCTATGTCAACAATTATAACGCATGCGCATGAGTTGCTAACGACCTAGTGTCCTTGCACGGTTGACGCACATAAAAAAAACACATTTAAAAACAAAAACTTTTTTTTACCCGACTGGCAAAGGAGGAGGGTAATGTGCATACCTGGGATAACTCAGGGCAAGTTCTAGGGATTTGATATCGATAAAAAATATGTCGATATAATTAAATTATTACATCTGCACATTGAACATTCTCGTTTACTATAAAGAGGTTCGATGTCATATCTGATATCGAGCCTCTTAAGATAATAAAAGCTCCTCAATTGGCGCTGGAATAAAAAGAGTTTAACCTGATTTATCAAAATTGTATGTGAATAAAAATGTTACAAAACGTTAAGGATGGTCCTAGAAAACTAATACTGGTTATGACGCAATTAAAAAAGTAACCAGTCTAACAAAAGATTAAGAACTTTTAATAACCAACATGAATGAGAAATTGTCTTTGATATTTTAGAAATTCCCTGTTTACCACTGTGGACGTTGAGAGAACGTTTAGCAGTTTAAACTGGATATTTACATCTAGACGGCAATCATGAATGCCGACGACTATGGAAAAAATATTGATTGTTTAAAAATGATGAGAAAATAAGTATAATCTATTTAAGTCGAACAACATTTAGATGTTGGCAGTAACATCGATATATTTTTTTGTTGATAAAATATTTTGCTACATCACTTTCGTATAGATGCCCCGAGTTATCCCAGGTATGTAATGTGTTTATCAACCTAGGGTGACGGCACCAATGATGGACACCTTTAGCTGACAGGCACCAGTGGTAGA
Organism: Acleris laterana; assembly: GCA_963966035.1. Taxonomy (NCBI): domain Eukaryota; kingdom Metazoa; phylum Arthropoda; class Insecta; order Lepidoptera; family Tortricidae; genus Acleris; species Acleris laterana. Next base: position 6,151,002 of record OZ014466.1, read on the forward strand.
CACCTTTAGCTGACAGGCACCAGTGGTGGACACATTCATATTTCATACGGTCCTAAATTGATTGTTGCAAAACGGGTCCATATTGACTCACATACAATTCTTATTCCTATTTTTTGTTCTCTTACCGATTTGTATTCATAATAATCACTCTTCATAATTTTTTTCCTCATACTTTTTAAGTCATAATTATAATGCATGTTTTTAGGAATCGTTACATTTTGAGTTTTTTTACAAATCTAACCTAACCTAACCTAACCTTATTACACGTAGGTAAGATATTTAAGAAATGGTGAAAAGAGTACGGCTTCATTAATATTGGCGTTATGAATTCAGATGATTATGAGTTCCGATCGTTAGTACTAAAAAAATGTATGAAGAGTGATTATTATGATGTAAAATGGTATGGATTGACGAAAGAGATATACAGATCGAAAGTGAGTAGACGTGTCGGAAGGGGCCGCCCTAGGCGTACTTTTTCGAGTCAAATCGGTAAAATACTGGAAAAGGGCCGAATCTTAAGTATCCAAAACCGACGTGCGTGCATGACTCGATGTATGAATGTGGAAGAAGAGAAAGAAATTGGTCAAGATCGTAGCAAGTGGAAAGAAGTGGTCTCTGCCTACCCCTCTGGGAAACAGGCGTGATTTAATGTATATATGTATGTAGTATGTGTACTGAATAAATATCTTTTATCTTTTTTATGTAGTGCTGTCTATGATGATTACAAAAAATAATTTTACTTTGTTGGCGTGACTAATATGTATATTCATGCCAAATTACAGCTTTCTAGTACCTACTAAGAGTCTTTGAGCTAGGCTGCGGACAGATGGACGGACATGGCGAAACCATAAGGGCTCGTAGTTTGACTACGGAACACTAAAAATATAAAATTTCAACATGATGTCCACGACAATGTTACGATTAGTTAAAACTAGAGATGCGCCGAATAGTGGTTTCACCGAATAGCCAAATACCAAATACTATTCGGTTTAACCTTTACCGAACCGGATATTCGGCCGAATTATTCGGTTTACCAATTCATTGTTTTGCCGCGTAAACAGGATCTAACATGTACGCTACGTATCACTGCTGGCTAGATGACGAGCGAGCCGTACCTCGCCGCCCGCCACCCGCGCACACCGCGCTGTCACTATGCTTCAAAACATCGCACGATTGCCTTCAACACATTCTTCATAGGATTTATTTGGCTTATGAAAATGTTACACAAGAAGTTCTATACCGTATCGAGTAGCCAAGAAAATAGAAATACATGAAACGAATATATTCGGCACCAAAACCGAATAATTCGGCCGAATACACATAGTGAAAAAGATGCCGAATACGCCGATTACCGAATACGAAACGAATGTTCGGCGCATCTCTAGTTAAAACTGAAAAATGTGACTAACTGAAAAACTAAATTATTTGAAAGTAAAAAACCCGAGTCCTATCAAAAAATCAAATGAATAGGAAAAAAATACAAAAAGAATGCCAACAAAACCCTACACAAAATCTCCAATGACCGTCCGTCTGTCTGTCAACGGACTCTATCTCATGAACATTTAAAAAAAGGTTATATTCTGTCATATAATATGAAAGGAATCGATTAAAATTTGCACATCATAAAACGTTTTTTTTTATTTTTGGTCCTGTTGTTCCGGATTTATGACAGAAAACGTACAAGAACTTAACCAACTAACTTTTTTGTGCTAATGTTTGTATTTTATTTCAGGATGTCGAGTTACGGCAGTATCTCACCATCGGACGAGGGTTTTGATCGTTACGAGCCCCCCTTCTACTGCCAGCCTAGCCACCAAGGTACATACCCCCCTCTCTATCGCCAAAGACCGAGCCAAGGGAGGGCAGAAGTATATTTTTTTGCAAGTCATACTCAAAGTAGGCCACTGTTTATCTTAGAAGCGAGTTGAAAGTGAAGTGAAGAAAAGTAATTTGAAAAAAGAACTAAAAGAACCTTTGCAGCAGCAGAAACCTATACAGCCTCTTTGTAGTAAGATAATTAAAAAAAAAAGTTTGAACTTAGCCACGGTAAAATCGTATAGTATATGTAGCTACTCTTTGGTAACATTACCGAATCTTACTTTTGTAAGTTTTATTATCATGTTTCAGAATAAAGCACCAGTTATAATTTTTTTTATGTTAACTATATTTACTCTTACTGGAAAAGGGCCGAATCTTAAGTACCCGAAACCGACGTGCGTGCATGACTCGATGTATGAATGTGGAAGAAGCGAAAGAAATTTGTCAAGATCGTAGCAAATGGAAAGAAGTGGTCTCTGCCTACCCCTCTGGGAAACAGGCGTGATTTACTCGTAATGTATGTATGTGTATTTTTACTCTTCACTTTTTATTTAATTCCTTATTGGTTGCTTGCGGTTTGTAATAAAATAAAATAACCGCCTCTAAACCGTACTCTAATAAATATACCTACCTTCATGACAGTCGGGTAAAAAGGCTGGCAATCTAAAAAAGTTCGTGTCAAAAACAAGAGAAAACTAGACGACGATGGTGTTCGCTTTATTTTCCGTAACTAACTTTTTTTTACTTCATAATCGAAATGAAAAGTAGTGTGTATAGCTCGGGTGATAGTCACCTTAATTCACACTCGAAATATTACATAGTTTTTTACGTAGTTGGGTTTTTTGATTTTGTAATTATTACTTTACTTATCTAAATGTAAATTGTTGTGTGCAGGCAGCCCGATGGACGGAGGCGTGTACTGGCCATCGGTGGAACCGGAGTTCGACTCCCAGGACGTGTACCATGACAACTCGCACTATATCGGTCGCTATGGTGAGTTTTTTTATGGCATAGAGAAGACAAACGAGCACACAGGCCACCTGATGGTAAGTGGAAACTGTGACCCATAGACATTCGCATTCACAAGACTGCAATGCAATCCTAAGACTGCAAATGCGTTGCCAACCCTGAGGACTAAGATGGACTGCCTTTATGCTAGTCATTTCACCGGCTGTCTTATCCCCACACCGGAACACAACAATGCGAACTGAATGAGTTCTGGACAATGTGAATGAGTTCTGAGTCTTCAGACCGTGATCTCGGCATTATGGCACTATAAACCTACCCTACCCAAAGGCCCCAAGATGCATTAAAGATAAAGATAACGATAAAGAGACATTAATTCGCAACTAGCGACCCGCCCTCGCTTCGCTTCGGTTTATTTGAGTTTTCTATAACACACGTACATAAAACAAAATTTATTATACATAAAAACCTTCCTCTTGAATCACTCTATCTACTAAAAAAAACCGCATCAAAATCCGTTGCGCAGTTTTAAAGATCTAAGCATACATAGGGACAGACAGCGGGAAGCGACTTTGTTTTATAATATGTAGTGATAGTGATGTATAGTGACAATACAAAACCACATTAGGTACACAGATACAAAAAATAAGACACAGAGAAACAGTTGCGAAACGGTCCCAACTCAGCATTCGCGAGCCGTAAAGCCAGCACTGGTCTTCCGTTGGAACCGTTTGGTGAAGAGACGGAAAGTGACACACTTAACACTTAATAACATAAAATGAAAAACATCAATGATCGAAATTTAAATCATTTGTTCGAGATTATCTCGAACGACCATAAAAATTACACCCGGTTAAGTTTGGCAACACTAAGGAAACAGATAGCAAAAGACTATATGGGAATGCAATTAAGGTAGCGTTTCTATTCATTTCGTTTTTAAACCAATCGCGTCACTGGTAGATCACGTGACTTTTCGTATCACGTAATCTACTACATACTATGCCACTCGATATGACCCAGAAATCGTTATCGTTAAATCAGTCTGAGCTTTGAAAGTAATATCCGAATTACGAATTATCCCCGTGTGGTTGCCGGATTAGAATAGTGCCACTCCAAGTCTTTCCGTGGATGTCGTAAAAGCCGAGTAAGGTAATAAAGGCGTGTAGTATTGTTAGGCGATGGGTTTGCAACCTGTCACTAATACACTGGTAAACATCTTCGCCTAAGTGTGCAAAATGTGGTTACAGAATTATCAAAAGTTTTTATAGTTGTTGGAAATTCTGTAGCTCTGCCTACCCCACTCTGGGAATAAAGGCGTGAGTTTATGTATGTATGTATGTATGTATCCGAATTATTTCGGTTGGTTTTATCTAAAAAATATATTTTTTTTTGTTTGCGCAGGTTACGACGATGTTCAGATGACGAACGAGCCCTACGACGGCTTCCATCAGAACATCCACCACAACTTCATGCAGAACAACACAGGTATTTTATACGCACCCGCGGAATATGCATGGATTTTTTTAAACGTATTTCTCAAAAAAATAAGAAAATACCGTACAAAGATTACAAAATAAAAACCAGCTAAGAATGATACGGATGATACAAGCATTTTTAAGACTGCGCCGAGCGTACGCCGGATGTACAGTGGCGCCCTCATCACTATTATTGTGTTTTCTAATAAACTAAAGTATTTTCTTGAAATTGGTCGGTAGGTTTTGGTACTACAAATGAAAACACAACTTATAGGGTATATCACATAGTTTAATAATAATTCACCTTTGAGTTATCAACTTAACGGAAAAAAGTGGCCACCTTTTCCCGTTAAGCTGACTACTCAAAGGGTAATTGTTATTTAAGTTTGTTGCGTATCCCATAAATTGTGTTTTTACTTGCGCTACAAAAACGTATCGTCTGATTGTAAGGAAATTCTTTAGGTAATTAGAAAACACAATATAGTAATGAGGGCGCCACTGGACGCTCGGCGTTTGCTCGGTGCAGTCTTAAGACGATTACCCATTTTAGGTTAATGAAAGGATAATTTATGACTTACCGCCTGTTTCACAATCGGCAAGTAAAGCGTATACATTTGACAGATAAATTTAGCCCTTTCTCTTTCTTACACTTGAAAATAGACAAAGAGAGAGCTAACTTTATATGGCAGATAAATTTACTTGTCGATTGTGAAACAGGCCCTAAATCTCCCTAGGTATCGAGTGTGAGCTACAACTTCCTCGCTACCCGCGCCCCGCCGCCCCTTCCTTTGTCCGCGTGGTCAAGCGCCGCACTACAGCCAACAAGAAAGAGCGCCGGAGAACGCAGAGCATTAATACTGCGTTCACAGACTTGAGGGAGTGCATACCCAACGTGCCTCCCGACACCAAGCTGTCTAAGGTGAGAACTGTTTGCAAGCTCTGTTACCCTGGTACATCTAAGTAAGATCACCACCACCAACAAGTACCTATGACCAAAGAACGCAGAGCATCACAGCGTTCACGGACATGATTGAGAGCATACCCAACGTGCCTCTTGTCACCAAGCTGTCTAAGGTGAGAACTGTTTGCAAGCTCTGTTGCCCTGGTACATCTAAGTAAGATCACCACCACCAACAAGTACCTATTACCAAAGCACGCAGAGCATCAGTACAGCGTTAACGGACTTGATCGAGAGCATACCCAACGTGCCTCTTGTCACCAAGCTGTCTAAGGTGAGAACTGTTTGCAAGCTCTGTTGCCCTGGTACATCTAAGTAAGATCACCACCACCAACAAGTACCTATTACCAAAGCACGCAGAGCATCAGTACAGCGTTAACGGACTTGATCGAGAGCATACCCAACGTGCCTCTTGTCACCAAGCTGTCTAAGGTGAGAACTGTTTGCAAGCTCTGTTGCCCTGGTATATCTAAGTCAGACCAACACCACTAACAAGGATTGCCAAAGATCGCAGAACAATACAGCGTTCACGGACTTGAGGGAGTACATACCCAACATGCCTCCTGACACCAAGCTGTCTAAGGTGGAGAACTCTTCACAATCTCTGTTGCCCTGGTACATCTAAGTAAGATCACCACCACCAACAAGTATCTATTACCAAAGAACGCAGAGCATCAATACAGCGTTAACGGACTTGATCGAGAGCATACCCAACGTGCCTCCCGTCAACAACCTGTCTAAGGTAAGAACTCTTTCCGCACTCTGTTGCCCTGGTATATCTAAGTCAGATCACCACCACCAACAAGGATCGCCAAAGAACGCAGACCATCACAGCGTTCATGGACTTGATCGAGAGCATACCCAACGTACCTCCCGACACCAAGCTGTCTAAGGTAAGAACTCTTCGCAAGCTCTGTTGCCCTGGTATATCTGAGTCAGATAACCACCTACAAGAACGCGAAAAACCTATAATCAATATGAAAAAATTATAAGGTTATTTTACTGCAGTGGAAAAAGGTAAGTAAGTAAATTTCACTGGATGGTTTCGACGGAACACCAGAGCTGGCTTTAATGCCAGCTTAACGCTGAGTTGGAACCATTTCGTGACAACAGACCTTTGATCTATGACAGTATTTTGTTCCATTTTGTTTGGCTGTTTGACACGTTTTTTTTCTTGTTATCTTTCTTTCCTTTGTCAAGTAGACCCTAATCGAGTGACAAAGTATTAAAGTCCAACAAAAATGTGTATTTTGAAACTCGACAACATGCTTCGATAATGTCGCCAATTATATACCATGTCAAGTATTTGCGCCATTTTTTAGGGTTCCGTAGTCAAACTAGGAACCCTTATAGTTTCGCCATGTCCGTCCGTCCGTCCGTCCGTCCGTCCGTCCGTCCGTCCGTCCCCAGTCTAGCTCAGAGACTCGTAGTACTAGAAAGCTGTAATTTGGCATGAATATACATATTAATCACGTCAACAAAGTGGTAAAATAAAATTTTGAAAAATATATTTTTTTAATGCACCTCCCCTACACGTAACGTGGGGATGCCTTTTTTTTTTCTTGCCTACCCCATAGTGGGGTGTCGTTGGATAGATCTTTCAAAAATATTGCGGGTTTATGAAAACAATTTTTCGATTAAGGGATCCGTTTATGAAATATAAAGCTTTAAAGCGCTATTTTTTGTTAGAGTCAAGTGTCCCCCCCCCCCTACAGCCAAAACTACAAATACTAAAAATCTGAAAAAAATCTTCAACGTAAGCGCATATTTATAACGAATTTTAAAGGAAAACTATCACGGCTAAGTAGACAAGATTAGTTCCTGAGATACAGGCACTAAAGTGTTTATACCTATCAAAATCGCCTATGATAACTTTGATAGAAAAAAATGTTAACGGGGCGTGCAGGACGCGCGGGGGGAGTCAAACTGTCCAAGCAACAAATCGAGCGACAGCCGCGCTCATAAGCGCGAGCGCCTAGTTGCTGTTTGGACGTGCCCCGGAATGCTACCTACAAGTTTGCGATTTGCGATCTGAAAGTTTACAAATTTTCGATTAGATTATTGATTTGAGTTGAGTACCTATCGTTTGGAAAACATAAAATTCTATTTACTGAACCTTGTTTTTTTTTCAATTTCTATTAATTACTATATAAAAGATTTAACTTTTATTGTAATTTAAAGTCGGTTTGAAGCAGTTTAGATACCTAACTACCTACATAGGTATACTGATCTCACACTTAAAAGCTTGGCTCTTGTTTGAGATATTATATACGAATTTATAAGAAAAAGAATCATTACTAAGTAGACTTAATTAGTTCCTGAGATACAGGCGACTAACGGGTTTATACCTACTAAAAATCATCTAAGACAGCGCCAAATAACTTTAAATAGAAAATTGGTTCATACATGTTGATTTTTGAGATAGTTTTTTGTGTTTACTTGTCGTTACAGCTTCGGAACCCTATACTGAGCATGGTCCGACATGTTATAATTTAACCTCACTTGTCGCTTTAGGGAACAAAAATTCGACCATAGATAACTTACAGTTCAAAAACATTTACATTCTTCTTTGGCAGTCAGGTATAAAATAAAATTGACAGACATACATACTATATCGTTCATTGTTCATCTAAATATATAAAAGGAGAAACTGACTGACTGACTGACATATCAACGCACTGCCTAAACGGCTAAACGTAAGCATTTGAAATTTGGGAGGGACGTAGCTTAGGTACCGTAGAGGTGCACTAAGAAAGGAATTCCCGAAATTCCCACGGGAACGGGAATTAGCGGGAAAATTATTAACTCAAAAAAAATGTTTTGCCCAACGAAGTGGACACGGGAACAGCTAGTAACTACTATATCGTTCATTGAATACAAAACGGACACATTCCAAAATGAGTCAGTGTTGCATTTTGAAATTAGAAGCTATTCGTGTAAGATTTTTAATGCAAGAGCAAATTATTTTGGAATGTGTCCGTTTTGTATTCAATGAGCGATAAGTATTAGACATTAATACTACAGATTGACTTTATTTTATGTAATCACGTAGAAAAGGGAATCACGACGAAGCAAGAATGTGTCAAAAGAATATTATGTCGAATTTGAGGCCCTTGCTAAGATGCTCTACGCTAACTAGCGTTTCTATTCATTTCGTGTTTGAACCAATCGCGTCACTGGTAGATCACGTGATACGAAAAGTCACGTGAGCTACCAGTGACGCGATTGGTTTAAAAACTAAACGAATAGAAACGCTAGTTAGCGTAGCCAAGTTTGATTACCTTTTAATTATCTGCAAACCTCTTTTATTTATATTTATCGCAACTATAAACAACCGGTATCTGACATTGACTCTGGACTCTAGTCACTTGTCAACAACCATTGAAAAAACATTGAATAACAAATTCATTCAGTAGAACAATATTATTTAGCATTCCGACTAATTGGAAACCTTTTTGTTTTTTAAGTAGGTTTAAAATGCCTCAAAAAAAAAGGAAAATTCATGGAAAGCTGATCATTCAGATACAGAAGATAAAGGGACGACTTACTTTTTCTAGACATGTAGACGTTTTTTGTGTGAAGGTGTATGGTCGTGACGCATCAGAAAAGAAACCAGTTTCATTTAATTTCACATTTGTCTGACGCAGTGTGTTGTGATAATGTATGAAACCGATACGTTCTGACACGTCATGGCACAACACATCAGACAAATCGCTCATTGAATACAAAACGGACACATTCCAAAATAATTTGCTCTTCCATTATTCGTATTCCAACCGCTTCTAATTTTAAAATGCAACACTGACACATTTCGGATTGTGTCCGTTTTGTATTCAATGAACGAAATGTGTACGCGCCGTGAGCCTTGTCCTGCTACCTGTAGGTTAGAATAGAAAGAAAGAATAGTATAGAAAAACATTTATTTCGCTTAGTTATAGGTAAATTAAATTATTACAGTGTGTAAAAAAAAGTAGTGCTGCGAAAATGGTATCCACTCAGCTATATGTCGTACGACCTAGTGGAAGTGCGACGTTGGTCTTCCGTGGACCCACGGACTGGTTTTGCTAGACAGCATACATTGCATTCGCTTCTTGGTTACAATAGGGAGATTTACATATAAATGAACTCAGTACCTACACAATAAGTGCTTATAAGTATCGAATGAATTCTGTTTTTAGAAGTAAAGACAATTTAAATTTAAATTTGTGCCTCAACACGAAACCGTTTACATTACAACTTGTATGGATAGTGCATGCGCCTTTAAAAGTCGCTTGAAGGGAAATAATGATTTGTTAGCTTATAACGTTTATTTTTTATGAGTAGGTACTTTGTGTTATTGTTTTTTTTTCCGTGTGGAGAATAGTGCCACTCCATGTCTTCCCGTGGAAGTCGTAAGAGGCGTCTAAGAGAATAAAGGCTTGTAGTTAGGGATGCAATGATATGTCTATTACGATACCGATACGAATGACGAATGCATCGTAATAGCGAATACGATAACGAAAGCATTACGATAATTTAATTTACATCTAATAAAACAAGACAATTGAGTAAAATTAACATTTATTTAAATTTTACACAATTTACCACCGAAAATGTCGTAGTTAAAATCAATTTATTTCTTCTTTCTATTAAAAACAACACCAAGACGTACTAAAACAATAAATACGAGTACTACACAATACAACGTCTACAACACAACCTTTCCCGCGTGAAAAACAAATGTGACAAATTAAATTGTCAATGTCAGTACGTCAAAAATATGAAAAATGGCTGTCATTAGTGTTGCCACTGCAAACATCGATGCTGTCTTGCATTCATTTCACTTTTTTTTTACATCAAACTAGTTTTAATAATCGTTATAAATCGTAATACTTTTTACGATACGGATGATCGTCATAAATAACGATAACCTGCGGTTTACGATTATCGGCATCGTTTTCGTTGCATCCCTACTTGTAGTATTGTTAAGAGTTGGGCTTGCAACCTGTCACTAATGTAAGTACACTAGAAAACATCTTAGCCTGTTTGTGCAAAATGTGGTTACAGAATTAACAACAGGGTGTTAGAGTTGTTGGTAATTCTGTAGCTCTATCTGGGAATGATGGCGTGAGTGTATGTATGTATGTGTATTTTTCTTCATATTCATTGTAAAAAATCCAACTACACTCAGGAGCAAAAATAACGGGTCAGAGTGCGTTTTTCATACACACGAGGCTATTTTAGTTCGTTGCCAGGGGTTATTTTGAGGGAGGTTTAATGGTGGAAACTCCGAGGTTCAATATAGAAGGTCATAATTTCTTAATACCTAACTGATCGCACAATCAGTTAACACCACAGTGAGAGAATTTGGGTCAGCATTTGGATTTCCATACATTTTATTGCCATTTTAGATGTTTTTCTGAACTTGCATAATTCCGGCGTTAGCCGCAGATTCAATCAGTTGGGTGTCCTAGGCACTCTGGAAGTCCTGTGTCGATGCTCGGGATATCCATCATCAGATTTCATTAAAAGCATCCCCTGGCGAGGAGCCAAGGCTTCGAAATAGCCTCTTTAGAATGAAAAACGCACTCTGACCCGTTATTTTTGCTCCTGAGTGTATAACATAAAATAAAGCTTGTAAAAGAATCTTTCACTTCCGTCAGACGGCGGCGCGGTCTGCCGGAGTTAACCACGCATTCTCCGCCCTTCGCGCCCGTATTCCTCGCGTCGCGCCTGACACCAAGCTTTCTAAGGTTAGACACAACATACATACGTACATACTGACCATCAAGGGGCGGAATATTCATAAGAAAAAACAAAACACCCAGAGGGATTGACCATTGTGTTTTATCGACTATCGATGATTAATTGTCACTTAGCACGACTTTTTTTTATGTTCTCCATAGAGTACCAAAAAAAAATTACGTGTGTATAAAGGTTAACAAAATAATAAATTGATAGAACAGTAACTAGTTTTGTTTTGTTACAATTTAAATATAAAACCAAAACGGAAATGTTACACAGCATAACTGACAGTAGACTAACCTTCATTCATAATAACATCATCGAAATCTATATCTACTACTTATTATATTTTCTTCATCTTGTCTGTAGTAATAAAGAATCTTCATTATTTTCTCTACATTGTCATAATTTAGAATGGCCCTGTTTTCGTTGTAGATGCATTTAATTTATACACGGGAGTAATTTTTTGCATAAAATCGGCATAAACGCGAATTTTGTCATAGTCCGGAATCCTATCTAGTAAAATCGATAACTGGAATAGTCGATGAAACATAATGGTCAATCCCTCTTGACATTTGATTTTTGCTATGAAAATTCCGCCCCTTGCTGACCATACACCGTAAGACGGAGGCAAAAATGTACCCATGTTACTGATTCATTAAATATCGACTAAGTTTATCGACAACTTTTTTCGTGACACTTACATTTCTAGCAAAAGTAAGTCGTACCTTTATCTTCTATATCTGAATGATCGGCTTTCCAGCATTGCACAGCATGTTTGTATGCCAAGAAGTACCGCATAAAGGGACATAACTATAACTGTACTAGAGATCTATATGTACAAACCTATGCTGGACAAACAAATAAATGATTTGATGTGATTTGATTTGATTTCCATGAAGATAAACGATATTTTTAACCGAGTTAAAAACAAATAGGTTCTCAATTCGTCTGAAGGCTAAAGAATATTGTTGTACGGAATGAATTTGTTATTCAATGTAATTTCAATTGTTGTCAAAAGTGACTCGAGTCCAGAGTCAATGTTAGATACCGGTTGTTTATAGTTGCGATAAGTATAAATCAAAGAGTTTTGCACATAATTAAAAGGTATTCTAACTTGGCGATTACTTATGATAATAATGATTAAAAATTGCTTTTTATCGATATCGATAATATTAGTCGACATTTAATGAATCACTTGCACTGGTATATTTTTGCCTCCGTCAATCCAGTGTATGATACTGACAGATAGAACTAGTGACCATAGTCAAGTTACAGACTAAAACTTAAATCGCTTGGCGATGGCGAAATATCAGCACTCGAATCTTAAGTGGCTTCATTATGTGGCAGTTGCATTTTTTTTTTTTTTTTCATGTCATAGAGAAGTCAAACGAGCACACAGGCCACCTGATGGTAAGTGGAAACTGTGACCCATAGACATTCGCATTCACAGGACTGCGATGCAATCCTAAGATTGCAAATGCGTTGCCAACCCTGAGGACTAAGATGGAATGCCTCTATGCTAGTGATTTTACCGGCTGTCTTATCCCCAAACCGGAACACAACATAATAATAATAGGGAATGACATTTTTAATTTAAATAAAAGCTGATTCATGTAACAAACAGTCGAGAAAAAGATATTTTTGAATAGGTATAAAAATAACCAAGATATAAGCCAAAAAACATTTGTTCCTATATCTCTCTAGTTTTAAGAATCGTTCACAAGTTCTATTTACGACGACTTTAACATTACATTGACGTCATTATACAAACAGCAGTTACTTACACATTTTTGGACACTTTTCATTAGACATGTTGATCGTTTTCATTAGTTCGCGTTTTATCTATTGAATAGTAATTAAACTAACTTAGTTTTGCTTTCATACATACATACATTAAATCACGCCTGTTTCCCAGAGTAGGCAGAGACCACTTCTTTCCATTTGCCACGATCTTGACAAATTTCTTTCGCTTCTTCCACATTCATACATCGAGTCATGCACGTCGTTTTCGGGTACTTAAAATTCGGCCCTTTTCCAGTATTTCTCCGGTTTGACTCGAAAAAGTACGCCTAGGGCGGCCCCTTCCGACCCATCCACTCACTTTCGATCTGTATATCTCTTTCGTCAATCTTCTTTCATCCATCCTTTCCAAATGACCGAACCATCGAAACATGCCCTTTTCAATCTTAGTCACTACATCTTCTTTTATCGAGTAATCATCTTGTATTGGTTCGTTTGGTTTTGTTGACATCTCTTGCAAGTTCTATTGACGGTGGCTTGAAAGAAGATCGAGAAAGTACTCGCCCGAGATTTTTTAAGGTCGAACTTATTTCAGGGATCTTTAGGTCTCACTTTCGATCTGTATATCTCTTCAATCTTCTTTCAGTTGTGCCTAAATGATGTCTTCTTCTTCAGATCAAGACACTACGCCTGGCCACCTCATACATCTCCTACCTGCTGAAGGTCCTCGAGACCGATGGAGAGCCTGCGGGAGGCTTCAGAGCGGAACTACACCACGCGCCACCGCGCAGACGTGTCGACAATTCACAGGTGAGGATGTACTCTTTTGAAGTGGTAAAGCCACGCTGTGTCACGCTGTTTTTACAAGCTTTTATTTAACTTGCAATGTATGTACGAGGGGTGATTGGAAAGTTCGCGGCCTAAGTATGAAATGAAATCCAAGGTTTTTTTTAAATATTTTTATTTCTCTACGTAGTCCCCGTCGAGGTCTTTGCACTTGTTCCATCTGGATTCCAAAGCCAATACACCACTTTTGAAGAAACTTTCCTCCAGGTCTTCAAAATAGGTGTCCACTTCAGCTTGGACCTCGTCGTTGGTCAAAAATTTCTTACCGCCCATGTGTTTTTTTAAGTTTGGAAATAGATGGAAGTCCGACGGTGCCAAATCCGGCGAATAAGGCGGGTGGGGCAATAATTCAAACCCACAATTGTGAATTTCTGCCATCGATTTTAGTGACGTGTGCACACGTGCGTTGTCCTGGTGAAAGAGAACTTTTTTTGTCAACAATCCGGGTCTTTTTACTTTCAGTTCCTCTCGTAATCGCCGTAAAAGTTCGCAATAATAGTCCGAGTTTATAGTGGCACCTTTCTGGAGATAGTCAACCATTATTTACTCCCTTTGCGTCCCAGAAGACTGATGCCATGACTTTATTTGCCGACAAAATGGCCTTTGCCTTTTTGGGAGGCGGAGATCCAGCACGAACCCACTGCTTCGATTGCTGTTTAGTCTCGGGCGTGTAGTGGTGGACCCATGTCTCATCCATAGTAACATATCTGTCCAAAAAGTCTTGAGGGTCAGCTTCATACAGGTCTAGACAGACGCGTGAAATTGTTAGACGAGTTATTTTTTGTTCCACTGAAAGGAGCTTTGGAACCCATCTCGCCGACACCTTCGAAAAACCTAATTCGTTGACTATAATGTTTTGGGTTCTTTCATAGGAGATGCCCACGATGTCAGCTATTTCTCTTACTTTTAACCGTCGGTCTTTCATTATCATGTCGCATATAATTGCCACATTGTGTGGATTGGTCGCAGTGGTTGGCCTTCCGGGACGAGGGTCATCTGCGATACTGATTCGACCCGCATGAAATTAGGCTGCCCACTTTTTTACCATCGTATATGATGGACAGGATTGCCCCAATGTACACTGCATATCTTCATAAATTTGTTTCGGAGTCAATCCTTTTTTATGAAGATATTTAATTACAGCACGTTGCTCCAAATTGTCCATCATCAAAAATCTGTTTTCACGTATTTTTAAATCAGACGTAAAATTTATATTAAATTTTGTCTTCCAGTTAAAATTTCGCGGGATGAAAACTGAATAATGACAGTTCAAAATGGCGGCTGTTTTTTTATTTTTTTTATTTTTTTTAATGGTTAGGCCGCGAACTTTCCAATCAGCCCTCGTATGTAAGAGTTAAATCTTTCAAGTTAAATTTGACCCAATTCCCAGGTTTCGATGAAGCTGAAAATTTTCGTACTATAGTTCTGATGACAATACAATAATATAGTACCATCGAGCTGGTCTGATAGACTCAGGGTGGCCATAGGAACCCCGAAATTACACATGATAAACCCGTCGTGTTAGGGCTTGTTAGAATCGTCTTGACGAGGAGATTACTGTGCATTAAAAAGTACTAGAAACGTATTAATTGTTAGGTTGAGTGCAGTCAGGACATGGACGCTCGACAGGGGTAGTATGTTTTCAAATCGGACCAGTAGTTCCTGAGATTAGCGCGTTCAAGCAAACAAACAAACAAACTCTTCAGCTTCATAATATTAGTATAGATAGTACATTGTACAACAAGGGCATAAAACAAACCATTATATCCAAGACTGTGGTGCATAATTAAGTCGAGGATATAATGGGTTTTAAGCCAGAAACAAAAAAAAACAACTAATTAACAGTCCAAAACGAAACAAAAACCTCTTTCGTGCCACTGTTTTTTTTTCTTCATGAGATTTTTAACTTAGGTCGGACGCAATTACCAAGTCATACGTTGATTTTGTAATGTTCTACGAGTATCTATGTATGGATGTATGTATGTAAACACTTGTACAAAAAACAGAAAATCAAATACAATGTTTTTGTTACTAATACTTGATTTTAAATTAAAGTTAATGTATTCAAATACGTAACACCTTATCTGGCTGTAGGGTTTAACTGACCTTTGTCTAATAGAGAACACTTCATGCACTAGTGCATAAAATACAATTTTATGTAGCCTATACCAGGACTTTACGAGCATGAGAACACTGAAAAACCGAATGGGTTGATTTTACTACATTTTAGGTCCTACCCATGAGTTTCGTTGAAGTAACACCTAACCTTAGTAAAAACAACACATTGAAAAGGTTGCTTCAACCTTTTTCCTGGTTAACTCAACCAAACTCACGTGTAAGTCCTATTTTAACCATAAAACAGTAAAATCAACCCTTTTGTTTTTTCAGTGAAGTGAAAAATTACTTAATAATCTCATAAATCCCGCCTGTAACCGGAGTACTTGTACCAGGGTATCAGATTGTACTAGCGGTGCAACTCGAGTGCGTTCTCCTGGGAACGGCCACAGCTGCAGATAACGCGCGGCGCCGGCGCCGGCCACGCATGCGCGCTACGTCAGCCATGTTTTTCACTTACTGACAATTGACAAGGAATTTTTTGAACAAAGGCCAAGGTGCAAACTGTACTGACGTGTTTCTTTTGGGTGCGCCAAAGTTCATATAAAATTGCAAATTAGATAATTGGAACTCCGTAAATGTATCTCATATAATTTTACAACCTAATGATCACTCTTCATACTCTTCATTTTTTTTTAAATACGTATGATCAGAACTTATAATCATCTGAACTTATAACGCCAATATTCATGGAACCGTACACTTTTCCGAATTTCTTAAATATCTTACGTGTAGATAAAATTAGGTTAGGTTAGGTTAGATTTATTGAAATCCAAAAAAATAACAGTTTTTTGAGAAAATGCATTATGAGTTGCGATGATTATGATTTAAAAAGTATGAACAAAAAAGTATGAGCAAAATTTTTTGGAGTAATGATGAGTATAGTCACAAATCGTTATATAAATGTAAAAATTCGAAACACCAATTTTATATGAGCCAATATGGACCCGTTTCTTTTCTATTACTCACAATGTATGGGATATCTCGTGCGTTTCGATATACGTGGTCAGCTGTCATGCCATACATTTTGAATGATATAAATATCTAAATAAAAAGCAAGCTTTATAATAAATCCGACTGCAGTTTTGATATTGTTAAACCCGTTTATAAATGGTACCATATTTGTATATATTTGAGATTAGAAGCCTCTTTAGGGTTCCGTAGTCCAACTAAGAACCCTTATAGTTTCGCCATGTCCGTCCGTCCGTCCGCAGTCTAGCTCAGAGACTCTTAGTACTAGAAAACTGTAATTTGGCATGAATATACATATTAGTCACGCCAACAAAGACCAAGTGGAAATTAAAAACAAAAAATGTACATAAAAAGTACACTTTTGAGGCTTTTCTATAAAGTCGGAGTCGCGCACGAAGGGTTCCGTACCATTATCTATACAACAATTTAATAAAAAAAAAAAAAAAATAATAATAAATAATAAAAAAAAAATATTAATATATTAATATTAATATTATTAATATTAATTTAAATTGTAAACCTCCCCAGTGTTATCTTTATTATATATATTGTAAATTGTGTTGAAACAGATATGTTGTAAGTGATTACATATAATTTGTAATATTATTGTCATAGTAGTATTTTAAGCACCTCATTCAATTGTATATTTCAAACACAATCCTGTATTGTTCATGAATAAATAATAATAATAATAACATTAGCAAAAACCGGAAAAAAAATCACGTCTGCTGTACGGGTCCTTAAATATTTATTTTATTCTGATTTTAGTATTTGTTGTTATCGCGGCAGTAATAGGTACCTACGAGTACCTACATCTTCTCTGAACATTTCAAGTTATCACGGTTCATGAGATACTACCTGGTGATAGACAGACGGACAGACGGACAAACACAGAGTTTTAGAAAAAGGGTTCCTTTCGGGCACGGAACCCTAAGAAACAGCTTTAAAAAAAACCTATTGTTAATTTATTGACCAATAATTGCCTGAATATGGTACGGTACGGAACTCTTCACGTGTAAATTCGACTAGACCTTGTCTGGTTTTTTTAGGGTTCCATAGAACTTAACTCAGATACTACAAAGCTTCAATTTAGTATTAGTTACATACATACATACATAAGCTCACGCCTTTATTCCCAGAGTGGGGCAGGCAGAGCTACAGAACTACTAACAACTCTAAAAACTTGTTAATAATTCTGTAACCACATTTTGCACACTTAGGCTAAGATGTTTACCAGTGTATTAGTGACAGGTCGCAAGCCCATCGCCTAACAGTACTACACGCCTTTATTCCCTTAGTCGCCTCTTACGACATCCACGGGACACCCACTTAATTTACCTATTTTGAAAAAAAAAAAGATTTTCAAGATTTTATTTTAACTCTACACCTTTGTCAGCATAATATAAAGGTATTTACTAATATTCGCGTGGTTGCCGGGTTATGATAGTGCCACTCCATGTCCTCTCGTGGATGTCGTAAGAGGCGACTAAGGGAATAAAGGCGTGTAGTACTGTTAGGGGGTCTCTATTGACTGCCATAATAATTTTTAGTCATAATGTGTTTTAAGTCATCATTTTCGCAAGTCATAATGCATTTTTCTCAGGAAATGGTTACTCTATCAGGATTTTTATAAAACTAACCTAACCTAACTACTTAATCTACACGATAAACGTTTATTAAAAACTGTAACTTCAGCCTGAAAGAAGTTATGACAAAAAAAAGTATGACTAACAATACATTATGACCAACGACATGTATGGCAGTTAAAGGGATCCGAAATGAAGTACAAAGTTTTTTTAACATAATAACCTAGGGCGGATTCGACAAAACGAGGTCTTGTACCTAGATTAAACACCGAATTTGTATAGACTAATCTCGGAGTAAGGCTTATTCCAGTTTTGTAAAATCTATGGTTATAGTGACGGATGCTCTCCATCAAGATGAAAGACCAGAGGGCCAAGACAAGATGCACCACGCTAGCTAGCGTTTCTCTTCGTTTAGTTTTTAAACCAATCGCGTCACTGGTAGATGACGTGATACGAAAAGTCACGTGATGTGCCAGTGACGCGATTGGTTTAAAAACTAAACGAATAGAAACGATAGTTAGCGCAATGCATCTTGTCTGGGCCCTCATAACACGAGAAAACGGAGCGAGACGAGAATAATTTTGCTTTCAATATCGTACAACTATAAAGCCCCTCTCAGAACCAGACGCCGGTAATCTAATAAGAGCGCGCCACATGGCCCGCGGCACGGGCGCGTTTAATGCTTTATATCAACGTTTGGACGCCGACGACCCCAAATCGAGCCGATTTTGCATAGTATTCAGGAACACTGGCATTCCAACATTGATTAATCAAGAAAAAGCTTTGGTAGGTATGTTTACCAAGTGTAAGGAAAACCGGTCAAGTGTGAGTCGGACCCGCGCACCGACGGTTCCGTCTTTAAAATAATATGATTTTACATACATACACTAAATCACGCCTGTTTCCCAGAGGGATAGGCAGAGACCACCTCTTTCCATTTGCTACGATCTTGACAAGTTTCATTAGCTGGGCCATTCTACTTTTCAGTGTACATTTTTGTTATCGTCCGATAAAAAGTATACCAAATTATGAATCCGCGAATAAATAAATAACGTGAACTTAGAATGTTTAAGCTTAGCGGTTTTCAAAAAAAAAACTCTTATTTTACTCAATTATCGCTGAAGAATCTTGGTAACTCAGTGGTAAATTGCACTTTTTCCATAGAAAAGGCGGGGACATCAACGTCCACTGCGTTACTAACTTTATAGTTATTACAAATAACTTTTTATGAATTAGATTAATTCTAAATATAAGCTTATTTACGTCCCTTTTCGAATTTCAAGTTAAAAAACGCACCACTTCACCGTTTTTTTAAATAAAAATAGTTTAGTGAGAACGTGGCTAAAAGTTATGTACCTACAACGAAAAGTAGAATGGCCCAGCTTCTTCCACATTCATACATCGAGTCATGCACGCACGTCGGTTTCGGGTGCTTAAGATTCGGCCCTTTTCCAGTATTTCTCCGATTTGACTCGAAAAAGTACGCCTACGGCCCCTTCCGACCCGTCCACTCACTTTCGAGTGATATGATTTTATTTTTCCCATCTATACTAATAGAAGAGATTGCGCTAATCTCAAAAACTTGGTCCGGTTTGAAACATTCTTTCAGTGTTAGATAGCCCATTTATCGTGGAAGGCTATATATCATACTCATCATAAACCGAAGCGAAGCGAGTATTATCTCTCCGTATTAAGGCAGATACGAGTCGTTGTGAAATACGTTACAACTAATAGGTAGTTGATAGTTGATATATTGGACGATGCGATAGCGTAGTTGGTAGTGACCCTGCCTACGAAGCTATAGGTCCTGGGTTCAAATCCCGGTAACGGCAGATATTTGTGTGATGAGCGCAAATATTTGTTCCTGAGTCATGGATGTTTTCTATGTATTTAAGTTTCTATGTGTGATGAGTTTCTCTATTATGTATAAGTAAGTATTTATATCGTTGTCTAGTACCCATAGTACAAGCCTCAGCACTTATCATTTATTTGAAAAGACTTTCTTAAATATTCCGCCGTGAAACTTTTGATAAAAAAAAAATCAATTAAGACCTTACGAATTGTAAGTGGCCAGTATTTAGTATGCCGCGTGCACGTTTCTCTAAAGAGGTTTCAATCATTATTCGTTTTAGGATTTTTTGCAGAAAAATGTATGGTAAAGTATTTTATGTAAAGATATCTCCATGTTCTCCCACAGCTATAATTTTGAAAAAAATACATGTTATAGCTCATTTGTGAGTGTATCATTGGTGAATAAATTAGACCGGTCTCAAAAGTGGAAGTAAATAAATAAATAAATATAAGGGGACAATCTCACACCAATTGACCTAGTCCCAAACTAAGCTCTAGGCTTGTACTATGGGTTCTAGACAACGATATAAATACTTATATAGAGAAATATATACTTAAATACATTAGAAAACATCTATGACTCAGGAACAAATATTAATAATAATAAAATATAAAATCTTTAGTCAGCATTATTTTTATTTTTTTCTAAAAATGTTATTCATGTCAAATAATCATCTATAGTGAATGTTCAATATTTGTGATGCACGCTAAGATAGGTTGAAAAAAAAAAACATATTGAAGAAAACACATATTTTCTTTTTTCTTTTATCCAAAAAACTATTAAGTTTGGGGGGGATGTAGAGCCACACCATCCATAAAAATTACGATCCCAAACTCGATGGGGGCAGAATCACTTAGCTTATCCTGGCTGGCACGGCCTTTGGTACACATATGTAAAATGATAATTTTTTTTTTTAAATAAGGGTCGTTTTTGGGGGACCAATTAG
Source organism: Acleris laterana (assembly GCA_963966035.1). Lineage (NCBI taxonomy): Eukaryota > Metazoa > Arthropoda > Insecta > Lepidoptera > Tortricidae > Acleris > Acleris laterana. The sequence continues at coordinate 6,172,003 of OZ014466.1, forward strand.
GAAATTGAAAAAAAAAAGTTTAGCGTACCTTACTGTGTCATATATCAAATCTCAAGCATATTTTTGATATTATTACAAAATTTAGACGAAAATTAACCATTGCCTCCACTGATCTCCGAAGCGACTAAAAAATAAATACAAAGTAGTCATTGCTTGTAGATTAAAAAAAAATACGCAAGAAATCGATCTTAAAAAAAAAAAATGGCACGGAACGCTCTGCACGCGAAATCAAATCGCACTCTAATGGTTTTTTTTTAAAGAAAAACCATCCTTAAATAAAATTACCTTGCTTTTTGGGCAGTCAGGCAATCATGGTCATGAATAATGATGTTCATTATAATACCGTCGTATAATTAGTTAACAATTATTATTGTTAAAGAAACAGCAGTGAACCTCGTGAACCTCGACTCTATTTGACTTGTATGTTTGTTCGTCTGGCAATTACCATGTCTTTTGTTGGATAATGATTAATTAGCGATGAAACACCTGTGCATATATAGGTATAGTTGCAAGGCGTTCAATCATTGCGCTGGTGAGCGTAAAGCTATTGTATTTTTTAACTAGCAACCCGCCCTCGCTTCGCTTCGGTTTATGTAAGTATGATATAACCTATAGCCTTCCTCGATAAATGGGCTATCTAACACTGAAATAATTTTTCAAATCGGACCAGTAGTTCCTGAGATTAGCGCGTTCAAGCAAACAAACAAACAAACCCACACACACAGCTTCAATAACAGATTCATGTAAGAAACAGAAGAGTAAAAATCATGTTTTGAATTTGAATAAAAATAAGTTTCTATCAAAAATTAAATTTTTGTGACAAGCTTTTATTGCTGTTAGGCGATGGGCTTGCAACCTGTCACTAATACACTGGTAAACATCTTAGCCTAAAAGTGCAAAATGTGGTTACAGAATTATTAACAAGTTTTTAGAGTTGTTGGTAATTCTGTAGCTCTGCCTACCCCACTCTGGGAATAAAGGCGTGAGTTTATGTATGTGTATGTATGTGCTTTTATTGCTGACTGTACTTTTTTTGCATTGTCGTCATCTACTTGTCAAGACAATTCTAACAAGCCCTAACACGACGGGTTTATCATGTGTAATTTAGGAGTTCCTATGGCCACCCTGAGTCTCCATCATCAGACCAGCTCGATGGTACTATATTATTGTATTATCATCAGAAATAAAGGCATATGCAATTTTTTTTATATCGTCGGAAACCGGTAAGTATGTCAAATTTAACTTGCAAGATTTGACCCTTACATACATTATCTACATTGCAAGTTATATAAAAGCTTTTAAAAAACGCTGCTCTTCGGCCTTCACTATTTTTAACCGACTTCAAAAAAGGAGGAGGTTATACGTTCCACTGTATGTATTTTTTTTTTTTTTATGTATGTTCACCGATTACTCCGTCAATTGTGGACCGATTTTAAAAATTCTTTTTTGGTTTGATAGAGTATGCTTCCGAGGTGGTCCCATTGTCACCAAATCTGAATCTGATGAGGGGATCAGTGAGGAATTGAGGGAACTCCTCAAATATTGTAGGCACACATATAGCGATTTTAGTATTTTTAGTAACAAGCCTAGCATTTGCATTCATAAAGTATCATTTGGTGAAGTGGAACTCATGATGAAGACCACAGATGGCCACCGGAACTCCTCAACGGTACCTCTTTCAAGGGTGGCGATCAAATATCTCGGTTAAGATAGTTGAGCGATTATAACGAAGAACATTTAATTGTTTAAATATGACTATGATTTACCCGCGGTCTTGCTTGCGGCGTGCTTGAAATGTCTCAAAGTTTCATATCAACTAAGAAGTGGGACTACATAACAGTTTATTATGATCAATGAAAAGTATAAAATAAAATGAATGTTTTAAAAAACAATTTTTTTTTTATTTTTTTTTATTTATGTTATTAAGGGTTAAATATTGTAGGTAAGATGGAGTCTCGTAATTGCAACTATCTGTCTATCGCAACTGACTTAAATAACTCCCACTAGGATCACTGTTTAAAGTCAGTATTTTTTGATATTTTAGGTATTAAGAGTCTTAAGAGACTTGTGAAGCGCCGCTAAAATCGCGAAAAAAAAAATCATACAAATTTAGCTCCGGGCGATAACGTTTCTCACCCCCTAAATCAAGACCGATTTCCACGATTTTTAAACATGTTGTAGTTATATAAAGAAAAAATCCTGTTTTGCCTCATGCGAGCTGCACCTTTTGTAGGTCTACCCATGGTTTACTTAATGGATTATAGCTCAAGTTATATGAAGTAGTTCAACTTACTACGTACCTACGATTATTTACACTGAAAATAGAAAAATAAACAAACTTTAAAAAAAAAAAAAAAAACCGACTTCAAAAAAAACATTAAACTAAAACTCCCTAACTAAAACCACTAAAAAGCGAAAAATAAACTGAATTAACTAATTATTTAATTCAAATGCCAAAACGGCGCAACTTTTTTTAATTATTTACATCAAACACTTTACTTATTAAACTTCCTACCTACCTATTCTTAATAATATTCAAAATTAACCTATATACAACATTATTTTACTTACCAATCTAGTTATATGTATTTACAAATTATAATGATTTACTTACAAAATTACAATGTGACGCTTATTGTTTTAACCTAATTACCTATTAATTAAAATAAAATATTATTATAATGTGTACCTACTGATCTGTTTCATTGAAGTTGGAGCATTAAATATTTACAGAATTCTTACACGTACCTACCTAAAATAAAATAAAACTATTGCTAGGTAAATACTTTAAACTCAACAATTACTTATATGTACAAATAACCTTATGAACTACGTTTTTATACCTATTTTTTGTCAAATATAGTTTTAAGTTAAAACATCACCATTTGAAGTCGGTGCCAAACTGCCAAACAAAGAAGTATTGGACAAAACAAAATGTACTTACAACGTTTATTTATACTTAATAATCGATACCTAAGACTTAACAAGTCTTAACAACTTGTGAATAGGAACGAAACATTTGTTTGGCACCGACTTCAAATGGTGATGTTTTAACTTAAAACTATATTTGACAAAAAATAGGTATAAAAACGTAGTTCACAAGGTTATTTGTACATATAAGTAATTGTTGAGTTTAAAGTATTTACCTAGCAATAGTTTTATTTAATTTCAGGTAGGTACGTGTAAGAATTCTGTAAATATTTAATGCTCCAACTTCAATCAAACAGATCAGTAGGTACACATTATAATAATATTTTATTTTAATTAATAGGTAATTAGTGTAAAACAATAAGCGTCACATTGTAATTTTGTAAGTAAATCATTATAATTTGTAAATACATATAACTAGATTGGTAAGTAAAATAATGTTGTATATAGGTTAATTTTGAATATTATTAAGAATAGGTAGGTAGGAAGTTTAATAAGTAAAGTGTTTGATGTAAATAATTAAAAAAAGTTGCGCCGTTTTGGCATTTGAATTAAATAATTAGTTAATTCAGTTTATTTTTCGCTTTTTAGTGGTTTTAGTTAGGGAGTTTTAGTTTAATGTTTTTTTTTTAAGTCGGTTTTTTTTTTTTTTTAAAGTTTGTATTTTAAATATAGGCAAACTGCAGCCAAATATAATAATTCCTCTTTATTAGAATCGAAATTCATCGTCTAAAAACACACACACACAACCACCTAGAACGTAAAGAAGCGTAGACTAAATGGCGTGCCGCGTCCATGAATGTGGTCAAAATAATACGCCCATCCAGTTGTATACACTCCATCTGGCGCCGAGACAAACGGCGCGTCCGTGAATGCCCAGCTTTATGATTATCTAGGCCTGTATTCAACACGGTATAGGTGAAAAACCCTAACACTAAGTTGCGCTACACCTCCTAATTACCGCTGCGCTCCTGGTACTTTATTTAAACATGCAATTACTTTTCTTCCCTAAGGTGGCCTACATTGGCCTACTTTCAGAGTATGGAGACATGAAAAAACAACACCGTGGTCAAATTTAACCGTCTAGAATAAAAAGAAAAAAAGAAAGAAAAATACATTTATTCACTACAGACACAAGACACATGGACGGTACCTACGCTATATATATATATATACTTTTAAACGAATATATGGTAATATTTAGTGGCAAAATAAATACAAAAACTACAAGCAAATACCTTTCATAAATATATTAAAGTAGAAATACCCACTTAGCCAGTATATAGCATCGGCAATTCGCCACAATTAAACGAAAGATACAGAAAACTAAACTATAATTTACAAAGTACTGGTTAGGAAATTATGTTTTTTGGAGCGTCAACAAATAGCTTTTAAGCTGACGCTTAAATAGAGGTACGTTCTAATTTGAATACAGTTTGAGTTGATTAATATTCATACGATTGAATGCATTGCTCAAAAGTGCTATACTCCATACGCAATTACGCACCCTTTTTTTTTTTGTGGCATAGAGAAGACAACGAGCACACAGGCCACCTGATGGTAAGTGGAAACTGTGACCCATAGACATTCGCATTCACAAGACTGCAATGCAATCCTAAGACTGCAAATGCGTTGCCAAACCTGAGGAGTAAGATGGAATGCCTCTATGCTAGTCATTTCACCGGCGGTCTTATCCCCAAACCGGAACACAACAATGCGAACACTGCTGTTTGGCGGTAGGTTAATGGATAAGATGGTGGTAGCGATTCGGACGGACCCTGCACAAGGTCCTACCACCCGCATCCTACTAGAAAATGCATAAAACACATTGTAAAGTCACGCAAGCTTCTGGAAAGTCCGACACTACAATAAAATCTACTTTCAGAACCATAAATTAATTAACCTCAACTAAATATACAATCCCTAGAGGTTTGGCGCAAACGATAGCCATAGACACGTTTTTTTTTTCAACAGACAACAGTATCCATTCAGCCAACATGTGTTAACAATCTCGTTTCACAAAAAGCGAGTGTAAAAAAGTTTTTTTCCATAAAAACGTATTTGGTTACATGTTTTTTTCGTAGTTGTTTATGGGGCGTGTAATAATAATGTTTATATAATTCAAGGCACGTGCATAGACTACAGTTAGCGTACACTCGGAAGCAAAGAAAACGGGTCACTTTCTATGCGGATTCAATACAAAGTGACCTGTTTTCATTGCTCTTGAGTAGAGTTGGTAGTGACCCTGCCTACGAAGCTAGCGGTTCCAGGTTCGATTTCCGGTTTGAGCAAATACATGTACACGTGATGATTACGAGTATTTGTATGTATTTATTTCTCTATATGAGTATGCTTTTCGTTGCCTAGTACAGTCACCAGCAATAATATATTATCCAACATTGGGCGCAATCTGACACGTCTTTATTACTAGAGGTATAAGAGAGTGTCAGATATTTTTGCGCCGAATGTTGGCTAATATATTATTGCTGGTGACTGTACGCATAGTACAAGCTGTATATAAAAATATCAGCCTATATTGGTTAGGAAGCTATCTACACATTGTGACACAGATACACGCGTTAACTTAATAAAACCTTAACTGGAAGAGATCCCTTAAAGGGATTTCGCCTTTGTACATCCCTGTTATTGTTTTGTCTATTTTATAATTATTATCTCTTGTTTGTACAATAAAGTGTTTACATACATAGGTACATACAAAACCCCTTCTCTTTGCGATGGGGGTTAAATATAACAACTACCAGAAAGCATCGTTCCCGTGTTTCACTAATTTAACGTTTTATTAAACGAAATTATATTTTTTGTTTTATATCTAACGTTTATTATGCTTTGTGATAGTTTTTATTACGAAATTAAATCTTTTTTTTAACGCAGCAAATAAAAATTATTTTCTTCGTTCTATTTAGCGTCACACGTAAACACTATAAAATGTTTTTTTTAGTCATTTGTTTCGTATTGGGAATTACACTATTGTATGTCGCATAGTTTTAATGAATTCACAATAACATCGTCATTGTAAAAATAAAAAAGTAAAAGTCAAATAATTTGTGTCAATGTGTCCAAAAGTAATAATAATAATGAAACAAAATAATAACAGTAAAAAACAAGAAAATTCAATTAAAGTATTATTATGCAGAATAAATAAAAGTAATAAAAAATAATAACTCAATATTTTGTATCTAGTCGTCACTTTATTCTTTAACGGAATGTTACGAGTATGATTTTGTTAGTAACAGATTTTTAAGTGGGCGACTAAATTCACCTTAAGATTATTTACTTTAAAAAAAAACCGTATGGTTGCCGGGTTAGAATAGTGCCACTCCATGTCTTCCCGTAGATGTCGTAAGAGGCGACTAAGGCCCTGTTGTTTGATCAGTAGTTAAACTAACTAATTGTTAAAATTTGAAAACGGAATCGAAAAGAAGGAATCTCAAGGAAATGTGTTAAATTATCAATTCCTTTTTCGAACTTTAACAATTAGTTAGTTTAACTACTAATCAAACAACAGGCCCTAAGGGAATAAAGGCTTGTAGTACTGTTAGGCGATGGGCTTGCAACCTGTCACTAAACACTGGTAAACATCTTCGCCTGATTGTGCAGAATGTGGTTACAGAGTTGTCAACAGGTTTACCAAAAAAAATAACTCACGGTTTTTACTTTCTAATTCGAAAGAATAGGAAATTTAAAGACACCAATTTCATTAATTTTGTCTTTGACCCAATAGTTTTGTTTAAATATCTTCATTTATTTAGCAGACATTTTATAGATGACATGATTATTTTAAATTTGGGATGGCATTTTCTAATAATTTACAACAATTAAATGATATCTAATGTAAATGTAAAAAAGTGATTGTAATAGTGTATTAAAGCATACTATTTCAAGCTGTTTTCGTCTAACCCGTAAGATACACCTAGGAGAGCTTCAAGCCGAAAACGAAAGTCAAACAATGGTTAAATATACTTTTGCCGAAATATCCAAAATAAATAAATATTTCAAGAACTTCATAATGCAGAACGGCTTTAAAACCCTATTCCTTGAAATGGTTTTCGAATTGGAGTAATTGTAAAAATATGAACAATCCCAATTCTGTACCTCTGTGAGCTTGTGTGTGTGTGTAAAAAAAATAAAATGAAAAATTGTTTATGTGGCACATAAAAAAATATGTGTTAACCTAAATTACACATCTATTTATTTCTAAAATAAAATAATGTGTTACGATCTTTACTATTTTAAGATGAAACGATTTGTGTAGCGTAGCAGTACCTCAATACTGCGCCGGATACAGTAAACTTTTTATAATAAACACCAGCGCGTGCGCAGAACAGAAAGCAGACGCGCAGGTAGCCCGCGTCGTTAATCTATTAACAGGTTGGGGGTGGGGATAAAAAAATGCGCGTTTTTACCCGACTGCTCAAGGAGGGTAATGTGTTTTCTCAAACATGCTCGGAAAGAACGGTTTTCCGATTGAAACACAAGGACGGAAAGTGCCTCATTTTACTCCTAGGAGTAAAAAAACCATATGAAAACACTTTCCGTCCATGTCCATATTGTTTATTAAAAGTGCTCTCTATTGCATACAAAATCGAAAGGAACGTGAAATAAATCCCGCACACCCAACTTGTGGGTGCAGTGTGGGCCGGCGGCGCGGCGCGTTGCGCGTGAAACTATCTTCACTAATTACTCGTAGTTTTCAATCAAACATTATCTCCGAATTTGTCATGGGTTTTTAAAAATACTTGTAATTATGTATTTGTATCATTTCCTCGCATTATTAGAGAAAAGCATTATGTATGCCGCGGCGGAAATGAGGATTTCCTGTCTCGTATTTTAGCAGGCCTCGCTATTGCTCGGCCAGCTAACCACCTCGTCAGGAAAACCCTTACTTTCCGCGCCTAGGCAACAATGTACTATTATCAGCCTATTTGTATTGTATATGTATAGTCTGTGCCAATTTAAATTGGCAAATATGTAAACACATCCGTCACCTTCTGACACGTACATAAGTACGAGAGTGACGGATGCTTTTATGCACATTTTACACGAGATATTATAGACGAAGCCATACTAGGCGCGCAGATGAGGTCTTGGCAATAATTTATACACTTACCGCCTTAATAAAAAGCGTGAAATAACCGTAGGCTAGCTAAACCGTGCTTTGTCCTTATCTGTCATTGTGACATTTGCATTTGACAGAGCAAACGTCGAGCGTCCAGTGGCGCCCTCATTACTTGATGACAATACTCGCCTTCCTGACCCTGGGCTGGCTGCGTATTGCCTCTGGTGGTATTTGATGATGAGTAATGAAAGTTGAAGTGTTTTCTTAAGAGCCGCAGACGGCGGGTTCGAAGCGTCGCTGATGGTTCTTAAGACGTAATATGAACAAACTTGGTGATTTGACCTGATTTAATCCACAAGTAACACGAAATACAACAGGAGTAGAAATATGCGTCCGCACGCTCGTGAGTTGACAGGAAGAGAGAGAGCGGAAGTAATATTGGTGAACTCAACGGTTTAACCTAAAAGTCCTAAAACCGATGACAGTTTAATCTATGCCTAATTAGATTCCTAATCTATGAATGTAAAGGCGGCACCACACATTATCGATTACAAACAGATAAAACCGCGCAAGAGCATGTCGGACCATGCTCAGTGTAGGGTTCCGAAGCCGTAACGACAAACACAAAAAACTATCTCAAAAACCGGGCAAGAGCATGTCGGACCATGCTCAGTGTAGGGTTCCGAAGCCGTAACGACAAACACAAAAAAACTATCTCAAAAACCGGGCAAGAGCATGTCGGACCATGCTCAGTGTAGGGTTCCGAAGCCGTAACGACAAACACAAAAAACTATCTCAAAAACCGGGCAAGAGCATGTCGGACCATGCTCAGTGTAGGGTTCCGAAGCCGTAACGACAAACTCACAAAACTATCTCAAAAATCAACATGTATGAACCAATTTTCTATTTAGTTATTTGGCGCTGTCTTAGATGATTTTTAGTAGGTATAAACCCGTTAGTCGCCTGTATCTCAGGAACTAATTTTATTAAGTCTAGGTACTAAGTAATGATTCTTTTTCTTATAAATTCGTATATAATATCTCAAACAAGAGCCAAGCTTTTAAGTGTGAGATCAGTATACCTACCTATGTAGGTAGTTGGGTATCTAAACTGCTTCAAACTGACTTTAAATTACAATAAAAGTTTAATCTTTTATAAAGTAATTTATAGAAATTGAAAACAAAACAAGGGCCAGTAAATAGAATTTAAGTTTTCCAAACGATACTCGACTCAAATCAATAATGTAATCGATTATTTGTAAACTTTCAGATCGCAAATCGCAAACTTGTAGGTAGCATTTCGGGGCACGTCCGAACAGCATCTAGGCGCTCGATTTGTTACTTGAACAGTTCGACTCCCCCCGCGCGTGCAGGCCCCCCCCCGTTAACAATTTTTCTATCAAAGTTATCATAGGCGATTTTGATAGGTATAAACACTTTAGTCGCCTGTATCTCAGGAACTAATCATGTCTACTTAGCCGTGATAGTTTTCCTTTAAAATTCGTTATATGCGCTTTCGTTGAAGATATTTTTCAGATTTTTAGTATTTGTAGTTTTGGCTGTAGGGGGGGGGGGGGACACTTGACTCTAACAAAAAATAGCGCTTTAAAGCTTAATATTTCATAAACGGATCCCTTAATCGAAAAATTGTTGTCATAAACCCGCAATATTTTTGAAAGACCTATCCAACGACACCATGGGGTAGGCAAGAAAAAAAAAAGGCATCCCGACGTTACGTGTAGGGGAGGTAGGTACATTAAAAAAAAATATTTTTCAAAATATTTTTTTAACACTTTGTTGGCGTGACTAATATGTATATTCATGCCAAATTACAGCTTTCTAGTACTATGAGTCTAGCTCAAACATGATTTTTCCTTATCTGTCATTGTGACATTTGAATTTGACAGATGGGACAAAGCATGGTCATTTACCTGTTTCCTACGTCCTTGTAATAGTTTCCTTTGTTTCAGAGCACAGAACAGAAGAGAGGCAACGGGCGCACGGGCTGGCCGCAGCACGTGTGGGCACTAGAGCTTAAGAGCGAACAGAACCTGAAGACTTAGACAGAGATGCAACGCTGTCAAGTATTTCAACGTGTTATCAAGAACTTGAGTTACATACATACACATAAGCTCACGCCTTTATTCCCAGAGTGGGGCAGGCAGAGCTACAGAATTACTAACAACTCTAAAAACTTGTTAATAATTCTGTAACCACATTTTGCACATTCAGGCTAAGATGTTTACCAGTGTAGTAGTGACAGGTTGCAAGCCCATCGCCTAACAGTACTACACAGCCTTTACTCCCTTAGTCGTCTCTTACGACATCCACGGGAGGACATGGAGTGGCACTATTCTTACCCGGCAACCACGCGGGTTTATATAACTTAACTTGAGTTAAGTTTCGTTAAAAGCCTCTTTTTCCCGCCTACCGAAGAAGGTGATGTTACTTAGGGTCTATTCTGGGGTGTTATTCTCTTAAAATTGGCTTTCGGTCGGTCGAGCGAGTGAAAATGCACGCGCTAAAAGGTATTTTGTACGCTCTGACGGGACTACGTAAACTTGCCGGTTTATATAAGCTGCGTCGCGTTCACTCGTTCGACCGACCGAAAGCCGTTTTCAAGAGAAACAGCCCTGTGGGGCTAGATAAGTTGCCATCGTTCACGAACGCTAGCGTTAGGTGATCAGTGGGGCTAGACAAGTTGCCATCGTTCACGAACGCTAGCGTTAGGTGATCACTGGCGACATGTGTTGTCATTGAAAAATGTATGGGAATGACGTAAGTCACGTGATATATCACTCGTTACAACTGACACGCTTGTCTAGCCTATCTAATTTTGACAGCGCCAAGGGACAGGTGATCACCAAAGCGATCGCCTAACGCTAGCGTTCGTGAACGATGGCAACTTGTCTAGCCCCACTGCTCTGTAGAACCATATGGCTTTTCACTTGTCATCGTATCGTATCTTGCATTTTTGAAGGCAGTATTTCTTTTTTTATTTGACTTTCGTTTACGATAGCGTTAAGAGTCAGAGCCACAGATGTTTTTCGTGGATTCGTCACACACCTGCACATAAATCTGTTGTCATCCGTTACTTAACACAAGGTCGAATTTCAGTTACCAACTGCTTCGCTTGTTCGAATTTTCATTAGTTTTTTTTAACCGTTTAATTACTGATTGTTAAAAAACAAAACCCACATGGAACTCTTAAAAAAATCAGACAGACAGCATAGCGCGGATAGCTTAGGTATATTGATATGGGGGATATAGGTACCCTAAAAATGATTTCCTAACTAATGAATATTCGAACAAACTTAACAGTTGGGACACAAAATTTCGGATTTGAGAGACTTCGGAGACTGTTGTCATCACATCATCGCCATCTCTGCCTAATGACGTCGACTACTGGACACAGGTCTTCTTGATCGAGAATTACAAATTGATCAAATTTCTGAATGTTCTTAATTCCAAGCGCAATGTTTTTATAGAAGGCTTAAGACTGCGCCGAGCGTACGCCGGATGTACAGTGGCGCCCTCATTACTATTATTGTGTTTTCTAATTAACTAAAGAATTTCCTTGGAACCAAACAAAATGTGTTTGTAGCGCAAGTATAAACACACTTTATGGGATACGTAACAAACTTTAATAACAATTCACCTTAGAGTTATTAACTTAACGAAAAAAAGTGGCCACCTTTTCCCGTTAAGCTGACTACTCAAAGGGTAATTGTTATTAAAGTTTGTTACGTATCCCATAAATTGTGTTTATACTTGCGCTACAAACACATTTTGTTTGGTTCCAAGGAAATTCTTTAGTTAATTAGAAAACCCAATAATAGTAATGAGGGCGCCACTGGACGCTCGGCGTTTGCTCGGCGCAGTCTTAACTTTTTGTTATCGCTTATAATTGAAACCTAACCTAACCTACGTTTGACAAACAGTTTTAGGAAAAATGAAAATTCGGACAAATGAATATTCGGAATTTTGAAGTGTTCCCCTTCTCGTAGGATCTTCATCTCTTACAAGGGAGCCGCAAAAAAATTAAAAGTGTAAACAGGCGCAATACCAAAAAAACGGGCCAAGTGCGAGTCGTACTAGCGCACCGAGGGTTCCGTACAAACCTTGATATGAATTTCAATTGAATACCTCTACGTTCATGAGGAAAGTGATATGATGTAACTAAAAATTTACGGTTTTCGCAATTTTTCCTTGATCTGTGCTATGGACGTTGCTTCGTGCCAAATTTCAAGATTCTAAGTTCACGGGATGTACTATCAGCCCAATGGAACCCTGACCCACCATAGAACGGTGTCACATTATAAAACAATTTGTTTGACACTTCTTATGACTTGAATCATAACGTTTCTGTGACACAGTTCTATGGTGGGTCAAGGTTCCAATGGTCTGATAATACCGTGTAGGTTTTGACTCCCCTGCGAGTTTCGAAAATTTGCGGCATAAACGGCTGTATCTTTTGATTGCGTTGGCTTAGGAGTTTGATTTTTTCACAGCTTCAAGGGACAGTAGACCTAAGTATTTGATATAAATTCCAGCTTGATAACTCTACGCGTTCTTGAGAAAAAGGGTATTGACAGACGGACGGACAACAAAGTGATCCGCGGTTCCGCTTTTTCCTGTCGAGGTGCGGAACCCTAAAAATAATGGAAACCCATGAACTATTTCATATAAGTTTTTCTTTGCGGGTGGTAGGACCTTGTGCAGGGTCCGTCCGGATCGCTACCACCATCTTATCCATTAACCTACCGCCAAACAGCAGTGTTCGCATTGTTGTGTTCCGGTTTGGGGATAAGACAGCCGGTGAAATGACTAGCATAGAGGCATTCCATCTTAGCCTCAGGGTTGGCAACGCATTTGCAGTCTTAGGATTGCATTGCAGTCTTGTGATTGCGAATGTCTATGGGTCACAGTTTCCACTTACCATCAGGTGGCCTGTGTGCTCGTTTGTCTACTCGATGCCATAAAAAAAAAAGTACCTATTTAAGTATTTACATTTATAATGGGATAGTGCTTTATAGATAATTGTAAATAGGAATGTTTAGAAAATAATTGTAATATAGACTTTCTTTGATATTATCTTAGTACTTACGCGTAAGAGACGAGATGTCATGTCAAAATAGGGAAAATTAATTGATTTTTCGAAATCGCATTTTCAACAAAATATGAAAGTGCCGTAAAACGGAAAGTAGGGATTAAGGGTGAGTAGGGACACAACCTAAAATGAACCGTATGTTACTAATTATAAGACTGAAATTATTTCCAATAGACGTAACGTTATTGTCCATTTAATACTTGTTCTTATTTGTAACAAGTTATGACTTATTTTAGGTTGTGTCCCTATTCAGCCCGTTTAAAATTAAAATCGGGGAAATTAATTAAACAGCGATTATTAGACAGAGATCCTATATGCACTGTGACGTCATGTAACAGGTCGGCCATATAAACTCCATGTTAATTCTGTTTAAGAAAGAGATTCGCACATTATTGTTGGTTTATATCTTGGTAATTTTTATAGCTATTCAAACATTTTTTTTTCAATTGTTTGTTACATGAAAAAGGTCATAAATATTCCCTATTCTTTTGCAAATTCAGATGCTAGCTTAATTCAAGTTTCTCAAGTATTTTCTACAGATATATGTATTATAATTAGGTATTAGATTATAAGAATAGAATCTCAAATGTTTTATGAGTACCAAAGTGATTGCCAAAGAATTAAATGTTATATGGTTAAAGACATTGTTTAATTTTCCTTGTCCACTGCCTTAGGCTTCGTTTCCACCAGAGATGTGCGAGGTGGACTGCCTTAGGCTGCGTATCCACCATGTGCGAGGTAGCTAAGGGGTGCGAGGCTGAATAACGAGGAGGTGTAACGGTGTGAATGTTACCACCAAAGACGTGCGAGGTAGCTGAGCGGTGCGAGGCTGTGTAACGAGGAGGTGTAACGGTGTGAATGTTACCACCAAAGATGTGCGAGGTAGCTGAGCGGTGCGAGGCTGTGTAACGAGGAGGTGTAACGGTGTGAATGTTACCACCAAAGATGTGCGAGGTAGCTGAGCGGTGCGAGGATGTGTAGCGGGCTCTTTTTAAAAGAGCAGAAATACATTCTGTATTCTCTACCTCCATTTCTTCATCGCAAATTGATAAAAGTAAAAGTTTTTTTCTCCGCTGATCCATGCTACACATCTATCTGCCCTGCTAGGGAAAAAAGGCACATTTTCTACATGAATTGTATTGCAATTCCAACCTTAAGACTGCGCCGAGCGTACGCCGGATGTACAGTGGCGGCCTCATTACTTTTATTGTGTTTTCTAATTAAATAAAGTATTTTCTTAAAATTGGTCGGTGGGTTTTTGTACTACAAATGAAAACACAACTTATTAGGTATATCACATAGTTTAATAACAATTCACCTTCGAGTTATCAACTAAACGGAAAAAAGTGGCCACTTTTTCCCGTTAAGCTGACTACTCAAACGGTAATTGTTATTAAAGTTTGTCACGTATCCCATAAATTGTGTTTGTATTTGCGCTACAAAAACGTATCGTCTGATTGCAAGGGAATTCTTTCGTTTATTAGAAAACACAATAACAGTAATGAGGACGCCACTGGACGCTCGACGTTTGCTCGGTGCAGTCTTAAATATAACCCTTGAGAGTTTAATATGCTTCTATGAATTAATCACTTGTGCCTTTTCTCCGTACGAGGGCAGAATTTATGTGATATCAAACCATAACTATCTTACAATTATAAATGAAAAAGTTCTTGTGTTAGTTTGTTACTTCTAAAGGATGCAACGGCTGAACGGATTTATTATTTATTTATGTACTCCTTTGTGAGCAGACAGGGCGTTTCACAAAAAGCCCGACTGGCTGTTCACAATGAAGTGCTGGCCCCTACCCTGATGTATGGTAGTGAATGTTGGGTGTGGCAGGACAAGCATAAAAGTCGTGTAAATGCAGTTGAAATGCGCTCTTTGCGTAGTATGTGTGGTGTGAACTGATTGATAGAGTAAGAAATGAAAAAGTCAGAGAGAAATGTGGTATAAAAGAAGATGTATTGACTTGAATAGGGCATGCTTCGATGGTTCGGTCATTTGGAAAGGATGGATGAAAGAAGATTGACGAAAGAGATTATACAGATCGAAAGTGACGGGTGTGAAGGGGCCGCCTTGGCGACTTTTTTGAGTCAAATCGGAGAAATACTGGAAAAGGGCCGAATCTTAAGAACCCGAAACCGACGTGCGTGCATGACTCGATGTATGAATGTGGAAGAAGTGAAATTGGTCAAGATCGTAGAAAATGGAAAGAAGTGGTCTCTGCCTACCCCTCTCGGAAACAGGCGTGATTTAATGTATGTATGTATTTATTTATTTAACCTTTACAAAACAACAAACAACAACAAAATGGCGAACTTAATTCCTAATGGAATTCTCTACCAGTCAACCACTTAATCATACAGAAACTAACAAAAGTGGTGCACAGAAAAAGAAAGAAAACAAAGTAAAGAACATAATTTACATAATTTGCAAACTTATTTATTTATTTTTATTTGTGTTATTAGCAGAGCCCGGTTTTTTCGCGGCAAAACAAAAAACTGTCGCAATCTAGTGTTAGAAATATTTTTTTTCGATACATCGATAGTTGTGTAATCTATTACATAGAAAGGTAAATTATATAGAAACAGATGCAATTCCTTCTTCGAAATCCGTCAGCACACACAGCAGCACGTGACATTTTATTTGGTTTGTAATAGTGGTAGGAGTAGAAAATCATAATATTTTCAACATTCTCTGGGAGTAGACAGTTTCTGACGTGTCTATTATTTTCCATGAGGTAGTATAGTCACTTCATTCATAGTTTTACCTCTTAGTTACCCGACGGGTTATTTTATTACTTGATATGAAAAAGGAGTAAAAATTTTGATGGAATAACACATGTAAAACAACTGTCGCGAATGATTGTAAAGTAATGTAAATAACAACTCCGCAATACAGGGCGTTTGAGAACTGTTCCTCGTCGCATGGCACTTGCAGGTAAGAACCCGCGCGTCATCGGTCCCACCTACTACGAGGTCTACGAGCGTCTACCCGCCGAACTTAAACGCGAACCATCTGACGAAATGTTTAGGCGCCGGCTCAAAAATCTTTTGTTGGATAACCCATTCTATTCGGTAAATGAGTATATGGAACTTGACTTGTAAATTAGTTTGACTTTTAATTATTATTATTTTATTTTATTCTATTTTGTAATGTACTTTGTTTTTGTGTTGACTTTTACTATTTTTACTATTATAATTTAATTCTATTTCTGACGATCTCAATGTAACTGCATATAATTTGACATGTAATGTAATTTATACTGTGTTATATTGAGTAATAAAATCTGAATCTGAATCTGAATAAAATAGTTCTAACACTAGCTAGATTGCGACAGTCTATTGTTTTGCCGCGAAAAATCTGGCCTCTGGTTATTAATGTAGAAAAAAAACAGATTTTGTTACACATGTTATTCTTTGCTCAGGTTGTAAATATTTAGTCAATAAAAACACTTACTGGTAATTTGGGAACTGAACAGGTCAGTATCTATATCGGGCCGAGTTAAATGTTTCCGGCAGGGCCATGTGTTTTTGCCACTGTATTATATTACCGTATTACATCTACGTAAGATATCCACCCATTAGGGGGAACAGGACTCGTATAGTTTATACATTTTAAAGATAAAGATACAGATACATTTATTCGCAACAATACAAAACAATTTTTTTTTTTTATTTTTTTTTATGGCATCGACTAGACAAACGAGCACATAGGCCACCTGATGGTAAGTGGAAACTGTGACCCATAGACATTCGCAATCACAAGACTGCAATGCAATCCTAAGACTGCAAATGCGTTGCCCAACCCTGAGGCTAAGATGGAATGCCTCTATGCTAGTCATTTCACCGGCTGTCTTATCCCCAAACCGGAACACAACAATGCGAACACTGCTGTTTGGCGGTAGGTTACATTAGGAACATAAATTTAAAAAGAACAAGACACAGAGAAACAGTTGCGAAACGGTCCCAACTCGGCATTCGCTAGCCGTGAAGCCAACACTGGTCTTCAGTTGTACATATCTTCATTAATTACTTAAAAATAGTTAGCTTCATAAAACTCTGCGTAATTGAAACACTTGAACTCGCAGAACATGAAAAGAGTGTTCACACTTTAATTTCAAACATTAAGTAAGATATTTAAGCATATTATTTGTATGTAAAACATTTGTAACATAGTGTGTCAATGAAATTAAAAAGTAATTTGGAAGTTAAAATTTAAATGAATACATTCCGTACGAAATTAAGCACGTAAAGAAAACGCCAATTTCATAGGTAAGAACCCAATAATCACTACATATTATAAAACAAAGTCGCTTCCCGCTGTCTGTCCCTATGTATGCTTAGATCTTTAAAACTACGCAACGGATTTTGATGCCGTTTTTTTTAATAGATAGAGTGATTCAAGAGGAAGGTTTTTATGTATAATAAATTCAGCTTTATGTACGGGTGTTACAGAAAACTCACATTAACCGAAGCGAAGCGAGGGCGGGTCGCTAGTAATATTATAAAGAGGGAAGAATTGATTGTTTTTTTTTTTTATTGAATAGGCTCCGAAACTACTGGAACGATTTGGAAAATTCTTTCACATGTAGAATCCTACGTTATCCTTGATGAACTTAGGCTGTTTTATTTTTCTACACGGACGGAGCCGCGGGCAACAACTAGTAATATTATAAACAGGAAATGTTTGTGTGGTGTTAGGGGGTAATCTCCGGATCCACTGAACTGATTTTGAAAATTCTTTTATTTGCGCACCTGAATAAAGTTCTTGCCCAACGAAGAGGGCACGGGAACACATATAATTAATATTCAGGCGAAAATAGTCATAGTCATTTATTGCTGTATGTTGTACTATCAGCCCAATGGAACCCTGACCCACCATAGAACGGTGTCACAAGTGACATTATAAAACAATTTGTTTGACACTTCTTATGACTTGAATCATAACGTCTCTGTGACACAGTTCTATGGTGGGTCAAGGTTCCAATGGTCTGATAGTACAATGAGATCTTAAAAATACAGTAGGTAGCTTCAACATAAACCCTGCAAGGGCACTGCAACAAGACACAATAATATAATTACATGTCTATTTAGGAAATCACATTTATATTATAATATATAACAGATTAAATTTAATAATATAAGGCTAACAGATTTTATTTACTCTTGTAACGCAAAAAACTCTTATAAATTATTAAAAAAAAATGAGATCAAAAAACTCCTTAACTTACTACAAAATATACACTCTTTTGTTATGTTTTTGATTGTAAGAGGTATTTTATTGTAAATTTTAATGTCTTAGAATAAACGAAAACTCGATGAAGCAATGCATTAGGACAAATGACGATCAGGTATTCCAATTATAGACCCAATTGAAGTGTTTCCCAATTCATTGAATTCCGCAACATGGCCGGATTTGTGTTGTTTATCGATGATGCGCGCGCGCCGGTCGGGCCATGTGGCGCATGCGCTGGCCACGGAGTCGGAAAACGCAGGACACGCTTACATTTTCATTTTTAGGGTTCCGTAGTCAAACTTATAGTTTCGCCGTGACCGTTAAAACGGTAAAACATACAAGGGTCAAAGAGTAAATTTGTTTGAAGAATATCGTCATTTTTTTTTCAGCGGCCTTGGTTGATTTTTACATAGTTATTTAGAGGACCTCGAAATACACATAAATATATATAATTTATGGCGTTTAATAATACCCGAGCCAAGATATTTAAGATTTAACTGTTCAGTTTTTGGTACTAAAAGTACACCCAGGTAAGAATATTAAATATCTCGGCTCCGATGCACTTAAGAGTATTACATTACATAACAAAACATTTTTATTTTGAATGAAATGATTCTATCATAATTTACCACTTTTACTAATGGCCGCTCACCTTGAAAATTTATGACTTTTACAAATGACAACACTTTTACCCAAACCGCTTTGGTGTGATTATAGTACAAACCCTGAAGAGGAAGAATAAATGCTAAAAAATGGTCAAGTGTGAGTTGGATTCGGAATCGGAATACAATATATTAGATTAATAATGTATGATAATGTATGTTATGAATAGGCAGTAAGTCAGTTTATAAATATTATGTTGGTATGCTATCGCATTGGGTGTCCTGTAATGATAGTGTAATGTGTTAATAAATAAATAAATAAATAATAATAATAATAAATAAATTGTTTAATATCTACATACATACATACATACATAAACTCACGCCTTTATTCCCAGAGTGGGGTATGTTTAATATCTATTTATTTATAATAAGTATCACCATCTCTTTTTGCTACTTTTGGTGCAAACTTGTATTTGTCCAACCCCATGCATTGTCCTTTCTCACCCACTTCATGGTTAGCTGGAAGAGATCCCATTTAGGTACAAGTTCGCCGTTGTACATTACTTTAATAACAATGTTATAATATTCATATTTTTTGGGCAATAAAGAGTTTACATACATACAATAATACCTACTATGCGGTGGACGGAACCCTCTTAACCGGTTTGTTTCCTTTGTGTGATAAGTAAGCATAATAATATGATTGTATGACTAATTTTCATTACATAATGGAAGTTATGACTGAGTGGGTAAGGACCTAAAAGTTGTCCACATTAAGTCACTCAATTAAATTTTCTATGAAACTTTTCCGTTGTGACACGAAAATTAGCCACACAATTTTAGGGATACTTTTCGTCGCACAACGGAACTTTTTTTGACTTCGTTGTTTGTATGGTCCAACTTTTTGGTCCTTACCCAACTACGTCCTTAACTACGTACACTGTTTTTGTAATTGACCCATTTCTCACACAAATTCTCGTAAAAAAAACTCCATTCCGACGATGAAAGTGCTCATACAAAACTATGCCAAATTCCAAATGAATCTATACTAATATTATAAAGCTGAAGAGTTTGTTTGTTTGCTTGAACGCGCTAATCTCAGAAACTACTGGTCCGATTTAAAAATATATTTCAGTGTTCGATAGCCCATTTATCGAGGAAGGCTATAGGCTATATATCATACTCACATAAACCGAAGCGAAGCTAGGGCGGGTCGCTATAGTTACTACATGGAACCTTATATTTATTTCATTCAATAAAAAATAACCTGGTCACCTTACAAGACAACCAAAAATACTTGCCTAATCTGTTTTATAGCACACTTAAGCAACATATTCGAATAAGACATACACCTTTGAAGTTGGTCAGCAAAGTTAATAATTCGAATAAGGGCTGAAATACATAAAGCGATACGATGCGACACGTAATCGCTCAACAAATTCAAAATTTAATAATAACTAAGTTCGCCGTCAATAGAACTTGAAATAGTACATTGTGTATTAAGGGCAGTAACTAAGGAATTACGGTCGAGGCTCTAGTCTTTCTGAGTCGAGATTCGTAATTCCCGTACCGCCCGTGAAACATCACATTTGCGAGTAAATAATTGAATTATAGTTTTAATGCACAAGTCAGCACAACAATTATTACGGAATACGTGAACTTTTTAGAGATGTAGATCTTTAAAACTACGCACCGGACTTTGATTCGGTTTTTTTTAGTAGACAGATTGATTCAAGAGGAAGGTTTTTATGTATAATAAATTCTGTTTTATGTACAGGTGTTACAGAAAACTCACATAAACCGAAGCAAAGCGAGGGCCTAAGTAACATATAAAATTCTCACCCTATTAAATAAATGTTATTAATTAAAAACAAACCAATCCTAGCTAGTTCATTGTCTAAATGATATAATGCAACAAAATAAATAATAAGACAATGTTTATTAACTATTGATTTGTATTAAGTTAACAAGAACAACGTTACAAACACTCTTATTGCATGAGTAATAAGAATCAATGTACACTTGGCAATTCTTATCATAACAAAAATCTATGCAAAAAATATGTTTTGCTTTTTTTTCCAATTGATTAATTTGTTTACTTTTAAATGCTTTGTATCAGGATATATATAAGGAGGTTGAACGTTTGAAAAAGTATATTCCGACTGAACGTATATCACCATGAAGTCCACTGTACTCCTGGCTATAACGGTAAGTTACCTTATCTTATCTTTTACGATCTATTTTCAAAGTATAAGTATACGAAAAAAAAGTTAAATCTCTTGGCGGGTTTATGTGTTTCTCTGGCTGAGTGAGAGAGGGTGGGAAAATTTTAGGGGGGGAGGGGGTCAATTTTCGTTTTCTTTCATAAACACAATCAAAACATTGAATTTTAAAATTTTAAAAAAAAAACCTCATTACGAGCCCTTTCAATTGATATGAGACACAGTAAGGTTTGCAAAACTTTTTTTAGTTTCCTAAATTTGCCCCCGAAAAAGACCCTTATTTAAAAAAATATATATATTTTGCACATCTTTGTCTTGGTCATCAATTTATACACGATGGGGCCTGTAACTAGAGCAAAAATTAAAAATGTACATTCTTCTCCTCAAACTACGCAACGTTTGTTTGACGACTTTGAAAAAAAACTTGCGGTTTGAATTTTATTACATTTTAAAGTTAATTTGAACACGCAATGTACTATGAAATTGATTATGTCTGTAGAGTGACTAGACGGACAGGCGATGTCAATTAGACGGAGTTTTAAGTACATACCATTACATATAAGTAGTACCATTGTAACATGTTTAAAAAATGACTGACTGCTGAGTTTCTTGCGGCGTTTCTTCTCGGCAGTGGTCTCCTCTTGGGAAGCGCTGGTAGATTCATGACGTGTAAAAGTGTCCGTGCGGCCTACTTACTGAATAAATATCTTTTATCTTTTTTTTATTTATTGAAAATACTATTTACTTTGTTTGAAAAAATAACAATCTAAAAACTTTATGATTTTAAAAAGTTGCTGAACAAAAGTTGTCTAGTTTGAGGAGTAGAATCTACGTTTGAATTTTTTGCTTTAGTTACAGGCCCACCGTGTATATGTGTGCTAAATTCCAACTCAATCGGTCCAGTAGGTAGTTTCGGAGCAAATAGGCTGTGACCGACAGACAGACAGACACAGGAGTGATCCTATAAGGGTTATCCTGGAACAGAAGGCAGATAAAACTAAAATAACAAAGCTTTAAAGCATCATGTAGAAATAGAAATACAAAACAGTACAATTCTAAATTCGCTAGCTTTCCTCGTGATCCTGCCTCCGAATTTGGACCGGTTTTTTTTTTATATTAGCGGACTGATGTGCAGCGACTTATTGCACTTATGCAGGCGTTATCGAATACTTAGTGGCTAAATGCTGTTCCTTGTGGTTACATTTTCGCTGCCCTTTCCATTGTTTTTCGCGGAAATCTCCAGCATTACGCCTTACGTACTTACCAACCTCAAATATGTATAAGCTCTACTGTTAAAATTGAAATAAGACGTTGAATTTTTTTTGCTTCAATTCTTTAAGGCTGCTATGAAAAAGTTGTTACACCTATCGTACATTCATAATATGAAAGAGATACTTACTTTAATATTTAGTTCTGCCCCAGACTAACGGAACTTTTACAATATAGGGAATAAGACCATTATTATTATTCATCACACTTGCTCGTAAATAGTGTCCTAATATGCTAGAAAAATCGACCGTAAATCCAAAATAATACCATTTGAGATGAAATGTCAGTTGCATACAATTTCCTAAAAATCTCGCATATGAACTATTGATCTCGACTGTCACTAGAATCGGACTCCGAACACGTTTGACATTATCTGTGGTAAGTCACAGACAGTGATGTAAGTAGTCTGCCGCTAATTTATAAATACTGATTATAAACTGTGTGATTGCAACATATTATGATCTTTTGTCTGATTTTATTTTATTTCCTCGCAATTGTGATAAAAAACATTGTATGTTACACGGGTGGTAAAGGAAATACAAAGCTCGAGTCATTAAAGCCCTCAGCCTTCGGCTTGGGGCTTCTTACAGACTCTCGTTTGTAATTCTTTCCTTACCACCCTTAATACACAATGTACTATTTTCATATATTCAATGATCCACCCTAGTAGATATATCGACGACAATATATAAAAAATGCAGTCTGGTTTGTAAAGCTTGCTATTCATTTTTACTTATGCCTGCTTATTCCTTACTATTTCGGTTTGTGTCACAGGTTTTGGCCACTGTTGCCGCGCTGCCGTACGACATAGTCAAAAGTAAGTCATTATCACTACATAGCCATATTATATTACCAAAAAGGTGGCTAACGTAACTGCAATGTAGTACCGTAAATCGGAGTGAGTAGGGACACAACTTAAAATAAGTCTTAAATTGCTACAAATAAGAACTATTATTAAATGGACAATGACGTTACGTCTATTGGAAATAATTTCAGTCTTATTACTAATAACATATGGTTCAATTTAGGATGTGTCCCTACTCACCCCGTTTTGCGGTACTCGGAGCATTCTACAGGGGAAAAAAAAAGTTTGATAATTTTACTTAAATATTCTTTGATTTTTAAACAGAACAAAAATGCATTCAAAGTTTTTGTAAAATTCGCTTGTCTCACCCGGGAATCGAACCAGATAAAATTTCAAAAATGTCAAGTAAATAAGAGCTATAAAAACGTCGGCAATACGATAACAGATCAAAGACACTATGTTTTTTACTGCCTAGAATTGCCCTGGCTCACTTAGTGTTTTTTGTAACAAAACAAAACACTAATACATACCTACACTATTATTTTAACTGAATGTGATTTGCTTTTCGATTTGAACACGAGCCTTAACCAGACCGCTGGTTTCCAGATAGATATAAATTTCGGTGTGGACGCTAAACGGCTTGAGTGTTCCAGGTCCGCCGGTGATTCCTGTCCCTGGGCCGAAGAAAAGCACTTACAGCAGCCAGCACAGCTCAGCCAGCGAGAAGAGTGGAGCGTCCCAAGCCAGCAGCAACCAGTTCAGCCAACGCAACCCCGATGGCACCTCCGTCTACAACAGCAATGCAGCCAACAGCGCTCAAGCCAATCAAGGCAGTTCCAGCATTGACAAAGTGAAATCAAGCACTGTATTCGGCGATGGCAGCTCCGTTTCCAGAAGTTACGAAGCCCAAAGGGCAGCATCAGACGCTGGCAAGTCAGCGTCTAACTCGAACAAGTTCGTGGGCGTTGGTCCTGACGGGACGGTCACAAAGATCAGCGATGCAGCCAACAGCGCTCAAGCCAATCAAGGCAGTTCCAGTTCAATTGTGAACCAGCACAGTGGAACCGGTAGTGATGGCAGCTCTTGGAATAGCGTCAGTCAAAGCGCAGATGCTGCGAAAAAAGTAGCTAATTCCGCTGATAGAGCCCATGTGTTCGAGCAGAAAAGGCCAGATGGAGGATGGACTCGCTCCGTTGATAAAGCAAAGAGTGCAGATCTGGCTGATGGTCACTCCAGCTCGATCAAAAAATCTTTTGATTCTGTAGGATCTGATGGTAGCATTAAAAAAGTAAGCTCTGAGAGGGCGCGTGCCGATGAACTCATTGCTAAATCAGCATCTTTCGAAAAATCAAACAAAAATGTTAACGCGGACGGTAGTTACACAAGTGATGACACAAAAGGGGATAGCAGATTCCGAAAGGGAGACAGCTCGTACATACACAAGGATGCTTCATATGAGAACGGCCCTGACGGCATTAAAAGCAAAACCTTCGACGGTGAGCACTTGAAATCATTCGAGGCGGGCTCTAGCTCGCTTGATAAGAATAAAAAGAACGTCCGAAGTGATGGATCGTGGGACTCGCTACAAGAGTCGAAAAAGAGTGCCTATGAAAAAGACGGGCGTTCTGATGACCACAAAAGGACTTCTTGGGTTGTGGGAAAGGACGGTACTTCCACAAAAACCAACAGCCGAGACAAGCATGTCGAAAGCAACGAGGGTGCTTCTGCCTCTGATAACAAATCTTGGGTATCCGTCGGGCCAGGTGGTGACTGGGTATCAGGGAATTCGAAAGCTAACAGCGCGTCAAAGAAGCAAGCAAGCTCAGATTCGCACACGCAACAAAGTAATACGATCAGAAAAGACGGGACTTTCGATAGTTCCAACAGTAAAGTGACCGAGGCTTCTTCTAAGGAGGGATCCTCAGCTAATCGAGAAGACAGCACCCACAGCGTAACTGGTGATGGAACTAGAGTCGACAGCACAACCTACCAAGGCAGTGCCTCGGAGAACACCGGAAAGTCTAAAGCAAACAGTAGCAGTAACTCATCTACCGACCGCTGGGGTGGCTCTCGACAGAACAACGCACAATCCAGTAGTGCGGAACAACAGAAAAAATACTCTGCAATTCGAACAGACAGCACCCACAGCGTAACTGGTGATGGAACTAGAGTCGACAGCACAACCTACCAAGGCAGTGCCTCGGAGACCACCGGCAATTCCGAAGCAAACAGCAGCAGTGGCTCTTATAAGACCCAATGGGGCTCCGGAAGGAACGACGCACAATCCAGTAGTGCGGAACAACAGAAAAAAGACTCTGCAATTCGAACAGACAGCACCCACAGCGTAACTAGTGATGGAACTAGAGTCGACAGCACAACCTACCAAGACAGTGCCTCGGAGATCAAAGGAAAGTCCAAAGCAAATAGTAGCAGTAACTCATCTACCGACCGCTGGGGTGGCTCTCGACAGAACAACGCACAATCCAGTAGTGCGGAACAACAGAAAAAAGACTCTGCAATTCGAACAGACAGCACCCACAGCGTAACTGGTGATGGAACTAGAGTCGACAGCACAACCTACCAAGGCAGTGCCTCGGAGACCACCGGCAATTCCGAAGCAAACAGCAGCAGTGGCTCTTATAAGACCCAATGGGGCTCCGGAAGGAACGACGCACAATCCAGTAGTGCGGAACAACAGAAAAAAGACTCTGCAATTCGAACAGACAGCACCCACAGCGTAACTAGTGATGGAACTAGAGTCGACAGCACCACCTACCAAGACAGTGCCTCGGAGATCAAAGGAAAGTCCAAAGCAAACAGTAGCAGTAGCTCATCTACCGACCGCTGGGGTGGCTCTCGACAGAACAACGCACAATCCAGTAGTGCGGAACAACAGAAAAAAGAGTCTGCAATTCGAACAGACAGCACCCACAGCGTAACTGGTGATGGAACTAGAGTCGACAGCACAACCTACCAAGGCAGTGCCTCGGAGACCACCGGCAATTCCGAAGCAAACAGCAGCAGTGGCTCTTATAAGACCCAATGGGGCTCCGGAAGGAACGACGCACAATCCAGTAGTGCGGAACAACAGAAAAAAGACTCTGCAATTCGAACAGACAGCACCCACAGCGTAACTAGTGATGGAACTAGAGTCGACAGCACAACCTACCAAGACAGTGCCTCGGAGATCAAAGGAAAGTCCAAAGCAAATAGTAGCAGTAACTCATCTACCGACCGCTGGGGTGGCTCTCGACAGAACAACGCACAATCCAGTAGTGCGGAACAACAGAAAAAAGACTCTGCAATTCGAACAGACAGCACCCACAGCGTAACTGGTGATGGAACTAGAGTCGACAGCACAACCTACCAAGGCAGTGCCTCGGAGACCACCGGCAATTCCGAAGCAAACAGCAGCAGTGGCTCTTATAAGACCCAATGGGGCTCCGGAAGGAACGACGCACAATCCAGTAGTGCGGAACAACAGAAAAAAGACTCTGCAATTCGAACAGACAGCACCCACAGCGTAACTAGTGATGGAACTAGAGTCGACAGCACAACCTACCAAGACAGTGCCTCGGAGATCAAAGGAAAGTCCAAAGCAAACAGTAGCAGTAGCTCATCTACCGACCGCTGGGGTGGCTCTCGACAGAACAACGCACAATCCAGTAGTGCGGAACAACAGAAAAAAGACTCTGCAATTCGAACAGACAGCACCCACAGCGTAACTGGTGATGGAACTAGAGTCGACAGCACAACCTACCAAGGCAGTGCCTCGGAGACCACCGGCAATTCCGAAGCAAACAGCAGCAGTGGCTCTTATAAGACCCAATGGGGCTCCGGAAGGAACGACGCACAATCCAGTAGTGCGGAACAACAGAAAAAAGACTCTGAAATTCGAACAGACAGCACCCACAGCGTAACTAGTGATGGAACTAGAGTCGACAGCACAACCTACCAAGACAGTGCCTCGGAGATCAAAGGAAAGTCCAAAGCAAACAGTAGCAGTAGCTCATCTACCGACCGCTGGGGTGGCTCTCGACAGAACAACGCACAATCCAGTAGTGCGGAACAACAGAAAAAAGACTCTGCAATTCGAACAGACAGCACCCACAGCGTAACTGGTGATGGAACTAGAGTCGACAGCACAACCTACCAAGGCAGTGCCTCGGAGAGCACCGGCAATTCCGAAGCAAACAGCAGCAGTGGCTCTTATAAGACCCAATGGGGCTCCGGAAGGAACGACGCACAATCCAGTAGTGCTGAACAACAGAAAAAAGACTCTGCAATTCGAACAGACAGCACCCACAGCGTAACTAGTGATGGAACTAGAGTCGACAGCACAACCTACCAAGACAGTGCCTCGGAGATCAAAGGAAAGTCCAAAGCAAACAGTAGCAGTAGCTCATCTACCGACCGCTGGGGTGGCTCTCGACAGAACAACGCACAATCCAGTAGTGCGGAACAACAGAAAAAAGACTCTGCAATTCGAACAGACAGCACCCACAGCGTAACTGGTGATGGAACTAGAGTCGACAGCACAACCTACCAAGGCAGTGCCTCGGAGAGCACCGGCAATTCCGAAGCAAACAGTAGCAGTGGCTCTTATAAGACCCAATGGGGCTCCGGAAGGAACGACGCACAATCCAGTAGTGCGGAACAACAGAAAAAAGACTCTGCAATTCGAACAGACAGCACCCACAGCGTAAACTGTGATGGAACTAAAGTCGATAGCACAACCTACCAAGGCAGTGCCTCGGAGAGCAGCGGCAAGGCCTCCGCGAGCAGTAGCAACGACTCTTGGACGAACCAATCGGGCTCTGGAAAGACCACTAGCCAAGCCAATAGTGCGCAAAAACATGATGGTTCCTCAGCAATTCGAGAAGACGTCACTCATAGCGTAAGACCAGATGGAACTAAAATCGATCAGAAATCCACACAGACCAGCGCAGCAGTAAGCGATGCCAGCTCCTCCAATGTGAATACTTCAAGTGTATACCAAGGGGCTGATGGAAGTTCCTCGACCTATGACTCCTCATCTTCAGACGCTAGTGAGACGTCTGCGACCTCCAGCTCCTCGAGCTCTGAGACCGTGGTAGAAGGTTAGCTATTGAAGTAAATCCCTGACCCTAATTTGACAAAGTACTGATAAAATCAATCAATGATCACAAAATCTGTGCTGTGAATTTGCTTTGTTGATTTTTATTCTAATTCACATGTTTGTTAGAAAGCAGTGATAGTTCAGGAGTTTGCTTTTAATGTTCTCTTCTTAAATCACTTGTAATGTTTCGATTTTCATGGAAAATAAATGTTTGGGGTTTGAATTTTTCCTTTTTTTTATTAACCTTGGAACCTCTTGGCACTTCTTATTGTGTCACCAATTATCGTGTAGTAAACTTTACCGTTTTATAATCACACGTATCATAAGTCCTGTATGATGCGTTCAGAACGTTTTGGCAATGAGCAAAGATCAGGAAAACGTCCGTAATTTGGAAAACAATCCTGTTCCGTATAGAAGAAACTTTCACTCAAGTCTTGAACTCAAGTCTTGAACTCAAGTCAGCCTAATCATTTTAGTTGCCACACCATCCTACTGGAGGAAAAATAAAAAACCAAAAACACCAGGTTAATCCCAGCGATCAGAACGCCCGCGAATCGATTCCGCTCCGAGCGAGCGCTTACGAAAAACCTAGTTAAGAACCTTAAGCAGTATTTTTCGAACCGTACCCAAGCCCTGATCCCCACACTGGCATTTGACAGTTCCATTGACGGGACTACTTGGACTTTATTTTTCCAGTAATTCCATTATACATATAAAGAATTAGATATAGTGGAACTAATTGGAATATTTTTCCAATTAGTTCTATTCAAATAATTTTGCTTGAATAAATAAAAACAGTGCCAAATTTTGTCCATCGATCTTAAACATCATTGTTGTAGAGGCTGGAAAGTAAGCAATAGTTGGACGAGTGATAAATTGAGTCCATCTATTGCACTTTCAGCCGAGACTTTAAATAGGTTATTTTCACGCATGTATACTGCAAGGAAATAAATATAAAAATTACATTCTAAGTGGCTGGAAAAGCTTGTTATTGGAATGGAACTAATTGCTGTTATTCAGTAGACTAAAATGACAGTTACAAATGTCAGACGTAAAAATAATGTGGCCAGCTTTTAAGAAACAGTGCTGTTCTTTGTTTCGGTTCGTGATGTAATTATTAATAACCGATATAAAAGAAAAAATACGTACGTAAAAAAATTTTTTCCTAATTAATAAAAATTAATAACAAATAAAATCTCGTATTCAACCATTAAACCTACTATTGGACAATTAGTGCCAACATACGTAAATATTGGAAAAATGTTGTATTTAAAAGAAACTACTTATCTACAAAAGGGTGACATTATTACCTTAAGTATTGTATCAAAATGGAGTGCTGGCCCCTACCCTGATGTATGGTAGTGAATGTTGGGTGTGGCAGGACAAGCATAAAAGTCGTGTAAATGCCGTTGAAATGCGCTCTTTGCGTAGTATGTGTTGTGTGAAACTGATTGATAGAGTAAGGAATGAAAAAGTCAGAGAGAAATGTGGAATAAAAGATGATGTATTGACTAAGATTGAAAAGGGCATGCTTCGATGGTTCGGTCATTTGGAAAGGATGGATGAAAGAAGATTGACGAAAGAGATATACACATCGATAGTGAGTGGACGGGTCGGAAGGGGCCGCCCTAGGCGTACTTTTTCGAGTCAAATCGGTGAAATACTGGAAAAGGGCCGAATCTTAAGTACCCGAAACCGACGTGCGTGCATGACTCGATGTATGAATGTGGAAGAAGCGAAAGAAATTTGTCAAGATCGTAGCAAGTGGAAAGAAGTGGTCTCTGCCTACCCCTCTGGGAAACAGGCGTGATTTAATGTATGTATGTATTGTATCATTAGGAACTTCACGGAATATCCGCTTATTGCGTTGACAGACACTTTGTATATAAATAAACATAAGCACCTACCTATATATTTTCGGTAAGTACCGGTTGTATCACATCACTATTTATGACTTGTAAAAAAACAGGCAACATATGAAATGTCATTTTAGTCTACGGAACAAATAAATAGACTTTAGTTGCATTATCTGAAGTCCTTCAAATAATGGAACTAGTGGGAATAAAAATTGCCATTAGTTCCATTAATAGAACTGTCCACTGATTTTCTTTATGATTAGTTCTGTTATGGAACACCCAATCCCGATGTAACTTAAGGTTGAAATTCGCGTGGTTTCCCGCCTAGCATACCTTTAGCGGTGAAAAGGTTAAATCATTGACAATAACTTATTTCGAATTAAATGCGAACGCGAAGTTTTTATAATGTATTTACCTACGATAATTTAACGAGCAAGTCTTATCCTATACTATAGTGTTAATAAATATGTCCGTCTGTTTGCAATAGAATTTAACATGGATTTTATATGACCTGTTACATGAGTTTAAAATGCTTGTAACATACGTATTTCTTGGCCGATTTCTTTTAAGTTATTTTCATATTTTGTTGAAAAATGCGAATTATAAATCCATGCATATTCCCATATTTGGGTACACTATATTATTATACAACGTGTTACAAAATACCCCGTAAAAAATATAATAAATCATCAAAGCCAAAAATATTGTCAACCCTAGTAAGCTGTCATGTCAGGGAACCGGAGTTAGCATAGATTATTTTAACAGAGTGGCCTACCTACCAATTTAATAATTTTGTCAACTTTAATGGTTTCAAAGCCTTATCCCGAGCGAGGTTGTGCATTGAACAAAGCGGAGCTCAGTTTGAGCCGTTCCTGTAAATTTGACGTTCATTACGAAAAAGTAAGTGTTAGTTTAGGTTTCTTCGTTAGGTTAGGTCTTTTAAAATCTTCCAAAACTCGACTTGTAATATCTATCTAATCGAATTCTGTACATTTTGTTAGTATGTCTCTTGATGGTTTCAAGAATTAGGTAAAAATGTACTTACATAAACATTCTGCGTAGTTTACTCTTTAATTTTACTGAAATAGGGTTTGCACATCAATAAAAACAATAATAGTTTTATTTATTTTGCCGGTAGGTCATACGGTGCTCGTACGGTTCTCAAATATTGTAAACGGACTTGTTATAAGGTACCATTTAACCCCCTTTCGGCTTTACGGGTATTTTTGTAACACCTTGTATAATTAAAAAAAAACAAATTAAAATCAAATGGTTTTTTTTTTTTTTTTTTTTTTTTAATTCTGTGTCTCTGCCTACCTCACTCTGGGAATAAAGGCGTGAGATTATGTATGTATGTATGTATATCATAATTATAATTCCTAAGAGACATCATTCTGAATAGATCAAAATTCCGAATGTTCACAATTCCGTACATAATTTTTTGGTATTAGACAACTTTTTTACATCGCTTGTAAATCAACCCTACCCTTACCTACGTATGACAGTTAAATTATGCATTTAGTCTAAGATAGCTCCAGTGTAACATAGTTTTCGGAAAAATTCAAATTCGGAATTTTTAAGGTGTTCTCTTAACACTAACCCAAAATAGGCCCAACGTGGCTGGCGTTTATCGCGTGACTACGAGTGGATAAAGCATCGGTCGCCTTCTAACATGTAAAATATACCTAAGTACGAGAGTGACGTATGCTTTATCCACATTTGACTCGCGATATACGAGCCAGAAGCCATACTAGGCTGGACGAGTTTGTCATGACGCGTGGATGGATATAAATTGAATCCAACCACTATTACGGCAAAAGACTGCGTAGTTACATAACACCAAGAATATTTGATATAATTTTTTTCAGAAGATGAATGTTGTTAAGAAAAAAGTTGCTTTTAGACTCCTTAAAATCATCTTAGTTGTAGTGGGTAGTAGGGTTAGCAAGGGTAAAACACAATGCTCGAACTAGTATAAGGTAATTATTGAATTTTCATCACACTTGCTCGTAAATAGTGTCCTAACATGCTAGAAAAATCGACCGTAAATCCAAAATAATACCCGCGGGCCTTTTTTTACCATTACGTAACTAAAGTGCGTAATAGCTTTTTTTATAAATATTATACGTGGACTCAAACTATCACAATACGTCAGGACCCCAATTCTTGTGCCATTCGATATGAAGTTTCATTCGAGATGAAATGTCAGTTGAATACTATTTCCTAACAATCTCGCATAATAAACTATTGATCTCATATGTCACTAGAATCGGACTCCAAACACGTTTGACATTATCTGTGGTAAGTCACAGACAATGATGTAGTCTGCCGCTAATAAGTTGAAAATATGATCTTTTGTCTGATTTTATTTAATTTCCTCGCAATTGTGATGAAATTGAATTTATGTGTTTTCTATGAATGGATAGGGCTGTGATGTGATGATGGCATGTCTATCTATGGAAAACGGGTAGATTCAGGTAGGTGCATATAGAATATGTAATTGAGTGCATTACTTCGCCAATAAAAGCTATGTTTGGCGAACTTACAGTTAAAAATATGTACCAATTTTTTTCTAAGAAAAAAAAAATCATTTTCTTAAAGTAAAATATTGATTGCAAACATTTGCATGTTCGTATAGGCTCGGCCGGAAAGGGAACTATTAGAAAGAAAAAAGAATCCTGTTTAATTTTGTATTTAATTTTTTTGTAATTATAATTACCTACCTTTCGGCATCGTGCAGTCGGGTGAAATAATAAAGTTAATTGCAGAATTAATTTAAATATGCAATGTCACGCCGCGTCATGTGATATTTGTACAGGTTTTTTTTTTACAATAACACTTTTATTAGTTTAAGTTGCTTTTATCTCGGAGAGTATATAAACGCACAGGATCCAACATTTTGGCACAGCCGTCAACATGAGGGTCGTGGTAGCAGTGTTATTAGCGGTAAGTTATTTTTTTAAATACATACATACATACATTAAATCACGCCTGTTTCCCAGAGGGGTAGGCAGAGACTTCTTACCACTTGCTACGATCTTGAAAAATTTCTTTCGCTTCTTCTACATTCATACATCGAGTCATGCTCGCACGTCGGTTTCGGGTACTTAAGATTCGGGCCTTTTCCAGTATTTCTCCGTTTGACTCGAAAAAAAAACAACAACCATAACTGGAAAAAGTACATACACATAGATAAACTCACGCCTGTAATCCCGGAGCAGGGTAAGTTACAGAATTACCTGCAACTCTAAAAACTTGTTGATAAATTCTGTAACCACATTTTGCACAATTAGGCTAAGATGTTTAATGTTTGTAGAATAGAATAGAAAAACATTTATTTCGCTTAGTTATAAATTAAATTATTACAGTGTGTAAAAAAAAGTAGTGCTGCGAAAATGGTATCCACTCAGCTATATGTCGTACGACCTAGTGGAAGTGCGACGCTGGTCTTCCGTGGACCCACGGACTGGTTTTGCTAGACAGCATACATTGCATTCGCTTCTTGGTTATTGGAGATTTACATATAGATGAACTCAGTACCTACACAATAAGTGCTTACCCCGTGTGGTAGCCGGATTAGAATAGTGCCACTCCGTATCTTCCCGTGGATGTCGTAAAAGCCGACTAAGGTAATAAAGGCGTGTAGTACTGTTAGGCGATGGGCTTGCAACCTGTCACTAATACACTGGTGAACATCTTAGCCTAAGTGTGCAAAGTGTGGTTACAGAATTATCAAAAAGTTTTTATAGTTGTTGGAAATTCTGTAGCTCTGCCTACCCACTCTGGGAATAAAGGCGTGAGTTTATGTATGTATGTAAGTATCGAGTGAATTCTGTTTTTAGAAGTAATGACAATTTAAATTTAAATTTGTGCCTCAACACGACATCCGCGTATTAGTGACAGGTTGCAAGCCCATCGCCTAACAGTACTACCTTTATTCTCTTTTGTCCGGTTCCTATATTCAAACTGCGGACAGATAGGCTTACTTAAAATTTTGACACATTTTGTATAGGCTAATGTCAAATTTTAACCCGAAGTAACCCTTATCTATCAGTGATTTCAAAATAGGAACCCGAACTTAGTGGCCTCTTACGACATCCACGAGAAGACATGGAGTGGCACTATTCTTACCCGGCAACCACACGGCCAAAAATAAAGCAACAAAAAAAACTGGGCAAGAACATGTCGGAACATGCTCAGTGTAGGGTTCCGAAGCTTTGAAAAAGAACGAGAACGACACCTGTCATATAAACTACTATTGAGTAGGTGTATACCCCTTTAGTTGCTTGCGGGCCTATTATGGCTGCGTCTATATCGCGTGTCAACTGTGGATAAAGCATCCGTCACTTTTTGACACGTGTACTTATTTACCTGTTAGAAGGTGACGGAAGCCATATCGAAAATTTATCAAGCGATAAATGCAGCCATATTAGGCCTCGAACTATGTAATTCAGGAAGTATTAGTCTACTTACCACCGATTTTACCAAACTGGAATAAGACTTATTCCGAGATTAGTCTATAAAAATTCGGCGTTTAATCTAGATATGAGGACCTTATTCTCGTTTAGTTGAATCCGCCCTTAATCGTGTAGTTTTGCTGTAATATAGTAAAATTCGTAATACAGGGTGTCTGAGTTAGGTTTTCGAAGGTAAATTAAATTACATACATCATGCACGCACATTAAATTAAATTAAATTAAGAAACCCGCGTGGTTGCCGGGTTAGAATAGTGCCACATGTCTTCCCGTGGATGTCGTAAGAGACGGCTAAGGGAGTAAAGGCGTATAGTACTGTTAGGCGATGGGCTTGCAACCTGTCACTAATACACTGGTGAACATCTTAGCCTAAGTGTGCAAAATGTGGTTATAGAATTATCAACAAGTTTTTAGAGTTGTTGGTAATTCTGTAGCTCTGACTACCCCACTCCGGGAATAAAGGCGTGAGTTTATGTATGTATGTAGTATGTATGGTGGTAGGACCTTGTGCAGGGTCCGTCCGGATCGCTACCACCATCTTATCCATTTGGCAACGCATTTGCAGTCTTGGGATTGCATTGCAGTCTTGTGAATGCGAATGTCTATGGGTCACAGTTTCCACTTACCATCAGGTGGCCTGTGTGCTCGTTTGTCTACTCTATGCCATAAAAAAAAAAGTCCACCCTAGGAAAGAATAGTACATTACTTAACAAGGGCTGTAAAAGAAAGAAAGCCCGAAATCGCAGGTATTTGAGACCCGAGCCGTAGGCGAGGGTTGTAAATATGCGATAGAGGGCTTTCTTTTTTACTGCCCGTGATGAGTACACAATTTTACGTCTTCACCTGGCCACAATGCGAGTTGTACCGTGCGCGCAGCGTGCGATAAAACTCACATTATGGCCAGGTGTTACGTAAAAGTAATTACGTGTTTAAATAAAGTACCAGGAGGGCAGCCGTAATCAGGAGGTGCGTAGCGCAACTTAGATCGCAGGCGGTGCGGCGCATCCGTTGAAATTCAGACCACTTTGCAAATTATTTAACTTCGACGATGGTGCACACACTGCTGAGTTAGACATTTTAAAAATGTCTTTGATAATTTTGTATATTTTCATAATATAATTGATTCTTGCTCATTTGCTCCTGAGTTTTGGGTGTTTTCTATGTATACGTGTGTTTGTTGCCTTAGTGCCCGGCTGATAAGAAGTAAATCCTGACACATTGCACAACCATGAAGTTCCTGAATATGGATAATGTTCAGAGCCGTCAAAAAATGCTGTTATTACTATTCCTACACACGCAACCAATAAGTATGGCATTACTTACCTCCAAAGTGTCAGGATTAACTTCTTATCTGCCTACTAGCTGTTCCCGTGTCCACTTCGTCGGGCAAAACATTTTTTTTTAGTTAATAATTTTCCCGCTAATTCCCGTTCCCGTGGGAATTTCGGGAATTCCTTTCTTAGTGCACCTCTACGGTACCTAAGCTACGTCCCTTCCAAATTTCAAGTGCCTACGTTTAGCCGTTTAGGCTGTGCGTTGATATGTCAGTCAGTCAGTCAGTTTCTCCTTTTATATATTTAGATTACTGTAGTACAAGCCCAGAGCTAATTGTAAGTTTTGGATTCAAAATCGGAATATAAATGAGCTTCTATCAAAAATAAAAAAAAATTGGGTCAAGATTTTGTTGCCGACTGTACTTTTTTTTGCACAGTCGTCAAGGCGATTCTAACAACCCCTTACACGACGGGTTTATCATGTGTAATTAGGAGTTAATATGACCACCCTGAGTGTCCATCATCAGATCAGCTCGATGGTACTATGTTATTGTATTGTCATTAGAACTAAAGGCGTATGCAAATTTTCAGCTTCATCGAAAACCGGGAAGTGGGTCAAATTTAACTTGCAAGATTTGACCCTTACACACATACGTTGCAAGTTAAATAAAAGCTTGTAAAATATATAGATTTTTTAAATTTACTAGGCAAATTTGTTTGATTGATTATTTATTTATTATATTTCTATTACAGGTTGTCGCCGTTCAGGCCTACCCAACGTCAATCTGTAAGTTTATTCTCAGTTTAATAATTAAAAAAAAATACATACATACACATACATTAAATAAAAACCTCCTTAAATTGATATGACATAATTAACGTGTTTTTTTTTCTAATTTCAGACGGAACTACGTACGTATGCTTGCAGTTTTATAATTTTTATTTTTTGAAGAAATAGTTATTTATGTGACTGGTGCATAATGAGAGGCAATAAAACACGATTTATAATAAGATCAAACGAGTATTCTAATGACTAATTATGCGTACAGTCGCGTACATAACTGAATCTACATGCAAAACATACGTTTTGTACAATATGTGAGAAACCTGTATT
Organism: Acleris laterana; assembly: GCA_963966035.1. Taxonomy (NCBI): domain Eukaryota; kingdom Metazoa; phylum Arthropoda; class Insecta; order Lepidoptera; family Tortricidae; genus Acleris; species Acleris laterana. The sequence goes on from OZ014466.1 coordinate 6,209,073, forward strand.
TGTTGTTACCCTGTATCTTAATATAAAATATTAAGATATAAAAATATATAATATCTTAAAATATTCACATTAAAGTATAGGTCACCGATACTTTAAAATGAACATTAAAATGCAACTTTAGCCATAACCGATACTTTAATTTTAACATTAAAGTACAACCTCAGATACAGGTTATTTAATAGGGCATATCGTTTTTGAACCTTTAACATTGAAGTTATGATATGGATGTAGATAATAGTTTTTTACCGCCGACTTAAATAGAGGTTTGTTACAGAGTTTAACTAAGTATATCTGTGTATCCGTCTCATGTAGGTACGGTAGCTTCTAAACGCGCAGATGTAAAATGAACAATTTTGTAAACAAAATATGAAACTACCGTAAAAAAGATCACAAGAGTAAAATCAAAATCGGATAAGAAATACGGATGGTACGAGCATTTTAAATTAAGACAGATTTGGTATGAACTGTGATGTCATGTAACCGCTCGGCCATATAAGCTTCATGTTAAATTCTGTTTTGTTACATAGGAAGAAATCTATGTTGGTTATTTTATGGCTATTCAAAAAAATATCTTTCTCAAACATGCTCGGAAAGAATGGTTTTCCGATTGAAACACAAGGACGGAAAGTGCCTCATTTTACTCCTAGAAGTAAAAAAACCATATGAAAACGCTTTCCGTCCATGTCCATATTTTTCTTAAAAATGCTGTCAATTGCATACAGAATCAAAAGGACCAAGACAAAAAATCCAAACAGCCAAGCCAAGCCAAACTCGCATTTTTAGCACAGTGCGTGTGTTTCTTTTTGCATTTGCATTCCAATGTCTATGGTTAGTATTTAAAAACAATTGACAGTCGGTAACATTTGTTCATTCTGCATATGTGAAACTATTGTTGTGCGAAATACTTACTAGAAAAAATGAGCTCAAGCGACGAAATAGGTACCACACCGTCTATATTAACACCTGTGGGGCTAGACAAGTTGCCATCGTTCTTGAACGCTAGCGTTAGGTGATCACTGGCGACATGTGTTGTCATTGAAAAATGTATTGGAATGACGTAAGTCACGTGATATACCACTCGTTACAACTGACACGCTGAAAAGTGATCACTATCACTCGCGCTAGTGATAGGTTTGACGACTACGGCCGTTACGCGGTACTATTTTAAAAAAAAAAGGCTAGACAAGTTGCCCTTTTGACAGGTCGAATAGAACACGAGCACTGTCACGACAGCGCCAAGTGACAGGTGATAACCAAAGTGACCACTTAACGCTAGCGTTCGTGAACGATGGCAACTTGTCTAGCCCCACTGAACTGGCTCCTGGAAAAACTATAAAGTTTTTATTTACAAATTTCCCAAACATGACCATCATAACTTTTAATGAGAATTAAATTAAATTAATTTCTTTTTAAAACTGTATTTGTATTATTTCCTTACATGTTTGAGAAAAGCATTATGTATGCCCCGGCGGAAAAGAGGATTTCCTGACTCGTATTTTAGCAGGCCTCGCTATTGCTCGGCCTGCTAACCACCTCGTTGGGTCTCGGCTCGGCCTGCTAACCATGTACTATTTCAACTGTTTGTTTCATACCTAATTAAACTTGACAAACTTTTACGATAATGTTGTACCCGGGAATCTCAGCGAGAGGTTCGCTAAGGTTGCTACTAAGTCGACAGTGACAACATCGTTTGCTCGGCAGGGGTCTAGTATGGCTGCGTCTATATCGCGTGTCAAATGTGGATAAACCATACTTGAATCTTGTACTTATTTCCGTGTAAGCGGGTCTAGTATGGCTGTGTCTATATCGCGTGTCAAATATGTGGATAAATCATACTTGAATCTTGTACTTATTTCCGTGTAAGCGGGTCTAGTATGGCTACGTCTATATCGCGTGTCAAATGTGGATAAATCATACTTGAATCTTGTACTTATTTCCGTGTAAGCGGGTCTAGTATGGCTGCGTCTATATCGCGTGTCAAATGTGGATAAATCATACTTGAATCTTGTACTTATTTCCGTCTAAGCGGGTCTAGTATGGCTGCGTCTATATCGCCTGTCAAATGTGGATAAATAATACTTGAATCTTGTACTTATTTCCGTGTAAGCGGGTCTAGTATGGCTGCGTCTATATCGCGTGTCAAATATGTGGATAAATCATACTTGAATCTTGTACTTATTTCCGTGTAAGCGGGTCTAGTATGGCTGCGTCTACATCGCGTGTCAAATGTGGATAAATCATACTTGAATCTTGTACTTATTTCCGTGTAAGCGGGTCTAGTATGGCTGCGTCTATATCGCGTGTCAAATGTGGATAAATCATACTTGAATTTTGTACTTATTTACGTGTAAGCGGGTCTAGTATGGCTGCGTCTATATCGCGTGTCAAATGTAGATAAAGCATCCGTCACTTTTTGACACGTGTACTTATTTACATGTCAGAATGTGACGGATGCCTTATCCAAACTTTCACGCGATAAACGCAGTCATATTAGGGCCCCAGAAGCGTAAAACCCCTCCATATTGTATACAGCTCACTCCAAGTTTGCGGGTGGTAGGACCTTGTGCAGGGTCCGACTGGATCGCTATCACCATCTTATCCATTAACCTACCGCCAAACAACAGTGTTCGCATTGTTGTGTTCCAGTTTGGGGATAAGACAGCCGGTGAAATGACTAGCATAGAGACATTCCATCTTACTCCTCAGGGTTGGCAACGCATTTGCAGTCTTAGGATTGCATTGCAGTCTTGTGAATGCGAATGTCTATGGGTCACAGTTTCCACTTACCATCAGGTGGCCTGTGTGCTCGCTTGTCTTCTCTGTACCATAAAAAATAAAGTATACGATAGGAAATGTTAACGTACTTTTTGTTTTGAGAATAGCCAACGCTAATCTTGTTGTCATTTTTTCAGAGGTTTAAAGATCAGTAGCAGCCTGAATAACGCCAACAAGAGCAGTAAATCCGCTACGTCAATTCAAAATAGCCACGTTCAGAATTTGAACGGTAACTATCAATCGTCCATCAACTCGGCATCCAACTCTGGCAGCAGCAAAGCCGCATCCTCAGCTAGCGAAATATCTTCGATTATAAACGCAGCCAATGGATATACAAAATCAGCAAGTGTGAAAAATGCCAGTGCTAGCAGCGGCAGCCAAAGCTATGCAGAAAATATCAATAGCGCTATTACTACAGACTCCCGCGGGAACACTAAAGACCAGCGTACCGCAGCTAAGAGTGGTACCAATAAATTTGACCAATCCGCAAGCGCCGAAAGAACTTCGTATACACAAGATGCCAATGGAGCTACAACATCAGCAAGTGACAAAAATGCCAGTGCTAACAGCGGCAGCCAAAGCTACGCAGAAAATAACAAGAGCGATATTACTACAGACACCAACGGGAACACTAAAGACCAGCGTAGCGCAGCTAAGAGTCGTACCAATAAATTTGACCAATCCGCAGGCGCCGAAAGAACTTCGCATACACAAGATGCCAATGGAGCTACAACATCAGCAACTGACAAAAATGCCAGTGCTAACAGCGGCAGCCAAAGCTACGCAGAAAATAACAAGAGCGATATTACTACAGACACCAACGGGAACACTAAAGACCAGCGTAGCGCAGCTAAGAGTGGTACCAATAAATTTGACCAATCCGCAGGCGCCGAAAGAACTTCGCATACACAAGATGCCAATGGAGCTACAACATCAGCAATTGACAAAAATTCCAGTGCTAACAGCGGCAGCCAAAGCTACGCAGAAAATAACAAGAGCGATATTACTACAGACACCAACGGGAACACTAAAGACCAGCGTAGCGCAGCTAAGAGTGGTACCAATAAATTTGACCAATCCGCAGGCGCCGAAAGAACTTCGCATACACAAGATGCCAATGGAGCTACAACATCAGCAAGTGTCAAAAATGCCAGTGCTAACAGCGGCAGCCAAAGCTACGCAGAAAATAACAAGAGCGATATTACTACAGACACCAACGGGAACACTAAAGACCAGCGTAGCGCAGCTAAGAGTGGTACCAATAAATTTGACCAATCCGCAGGCGCCGAAAGAACTTCGCATACACAAGATGCCAATGGAGCTACAACATTAGCAAGTGACAAAAATGCCAGTGCTAACAGCGGCAGCCAAAGCTACGCAGAAAATAACAAGAGCGATATTACTACAGACACCAACGGGAACACTAAAGACCAGCGTAGCGCAGCTAAGAGTGGTACCAATAAATTTGACCAATCCGCAGGCGCCGAAAGAACTTCGCATACACAAGATGCCAATGGAGCTACAACATCAGCAACTGACAAAAATGCCAGTGCTAACAGCGGCAGCCAAAGCTACGCAGAAAATAACAAGAGCGATATTACTACAGACACCAACGGGAACACTAAAGACCAGCGTAGCGCAGCTAAGAGTGGTACCAATAAATTTGACCAATCCGCAGGCGCCGAAAGAACTTCGCATACACAAGATGCCAATGGAGCTACAACATCAGCAAGTGTCAAAAATGCCAGTGCTAACAGCGGCAGCGAAAGCTACGCAGAAAATAACAAGAGCGATATAACTACAGACACCAACGGGAACACTAAAGACCAGCGTAGCGCAGCTAAGAGTGGTACCAATAAATTTGACCAATCCGCAGGCGCCGAAAGAACTTCGCATACACAAGATGCCAATGGAGCTACAACATTAGCAAGTGACAAAAATGCCAGTGCTAACAGCGGCAGCCAAAGCTACGCAGAAAATAACAAGAGCGATATTACTACAGACACCAACGGGAACACTAAAGACCAGCGTAGCGCAGCTAAGAGTGGTACCAATAAATTTGACCAATCCGCAGGCGCCGAAAGAACTTCGCATACACAAGATGCCAATGGAGCTACAACATCAGCAACTGACAAAAATGCCAGTGCTAACAGCGGCAGCCAAAGCTACGCAGAAAATAACAAGAGCGATATTACTACAGACACCAACGGGAACACTAAAGACCAGCGTAGCGCAGCTAAGAGTGGTACCAATAAATTTGACCAATCCGCAGGCGCCGAAAGAACTTCGCATACACAAGATGCCAATGGAGCTACAACATCAGCAAGTGTCAAAAATGCCAGTGCTAACAGCGGCAGCCAAAGCTACGCAGAAAATAACAAGAGCGATATTACTACAGACACCAACGGGAACACTAAAGACCAGCGTAGCGCAGCTAAGAGTGGTACCAATAAATTTGACCAATCCGCAGGCGCCGAAAGAACTTCGCATACACAAGATGCCAATGGAGCTACAACATCAGCAACTGACAAAAATGCCAGTGCTAACAGCGGCAGCCAAAGCTACGCAGAAAATAACAAGAGCGATATTACTACAGACACCAACGGGAACACTAAAGACCAGCGTAGCGCAGCTAAGAGTGGTACCAATAAATTTGACCAATCCGCAGGCGCCGAAAGAACTTCGCATACACAAGATGCCAATGGAGCTACAACATCAGCAAGTGTCAAAAATGCCAGTGCTAACAGCGGCAGCCAAAGCTACGCAGAAAATAACAAGAGCGATATTACTACAGACACCAACGGGAACACTAAAGACCAGCGTAGCGCAGCTAAGAGTGGTACCAATAAATTTGACCAATCCGCAGGCGCCGAAAGAACTTCGCATACACAAGATGCCAATGGAGCTACAACATCAGCAACTGACAAAAATGCCAGTGCTAACAGCGGCAGCCAAAGCTACGCAGAAAATAACAAGAGCGATATTACTACAGACACCAACGGGAACACTAAAGACCAGCGTAGCGCAGCTAAGAGTGGTACCAATAAATTTGACCAATCCGCAGGCGCCGAAAGAACTTCGCATACACAAGATGCCAATGGAGCTACAACATCAGCAAGTGTCAAAAATGCCAGTGCTAACAGCGGCAGCCAAAGCTACGCAGAAAATAACAAGAGCGATATTACTACAGACACCAACGGGAACACTAAAGACCAGCGTAGCGCAGCTAAGAGTGGTACCAATAAATTTGACCAATCCGCAGGCGCCGAAAGAACTTCGCATACACAAGATGCCAATGGAGCTACAACATCAGCAAGTGTCAAAAATGCCAGTGCTAACAGCGGCAGCGAAAGCTACGCAGAAAATAACAAGAGCGATATAACTACAGACACCAACGGGAACACTAAAGACCAGCGTAGCGCAGCTAAGAGTGGTACCAATAAATTTGACCAATCCGCAAGCGCCGAAAGAACTTCGCATACACAAGATGCCAATGGAGCTACAACATTAGCAAGTGACAAAAATGCCAGTGCTAACAGCGGCAGCCAAAGCTACGCAGAAAATAACAAGAGCGATATTACTACAGACACCAACGGGAACACTAAAGACCAGCGTAGCGCAGCTAAGAGTGGTACCAATAAATTTGACCAATCCGCAAGCGCCGAAAGAACTTCGCATACACAAGATGCCAATGGAGCTACAACATTAGCAAGTGACAAAAATTCCAGTGCTAACAGCGGCAGCCAAAGCTACGCAGAAAATAACAAGAGCGATATTACTACAGACACTAACGGGAACACTAAAGACCAGCGTAGCGCAGCTAAGAGTGGTACCAATAAATTTGACCAATCCGCAAGCGCCGAAAGAACTTCGCATACACAAGATGCCAATGGAGCTACAACATTAGCAAGTGACAAAAATGCCAGTGCTAACAGCGGCAGCCAAAGCTACGCAGAAAATAACAAGAGCGATATTACTACAGACACCAACGGGAACACTAAAGACCAGCGTAGCGCAGCTAAGAGTGGTACCAATAAATTTGACCAATCCGCAGGCGCCGAAAGAACTTCGCATACACAAGATGCCAATGGAGCTACAACATCAGCAAGTGAGAAAAATGCCAGTGCTAGCAGCGGCAGCCAAAGCTACGCCGAAAAATCCAACAGCGATATTACTACAGACACCAACGGGAACACTAAAGACCAGCGTAGCGCAGCTAAGAGTGGTACCAATAAATTTGACCAATCCGCAAGCGCCGAAAGAACTTCGCATACACAAGATGCCAATGGAGCTACAACATCAGCAAGTGAGAAAAATGCCAGTGCTAACAGCGGCAGCCAAAGCTACGCCGAAAAATCCAACAGCGATATAACTACAGACACCAACGGGAACACTAAAGACCAGCGTAGCGCAGCTAAGAGTGGTACCAATAAATTTGACCAATCCGCAGGCGCCGAAAGAACTTCGCATACACAAGATGCCAATGGAGCTACAACATCAGCAAGTGAGAAAAATGCCAGTGCTAACAGCGGCAGCCAAAGCTACGCCGAAAAATCCAACAGCGATATAACTACAGACACCAACGGGAACACTAAAGACCAGCGTAGCGCAGCTAAGAGTGGTACCAATAAATTTGACCAATCCGCAGGCGCCGAAAGAACTTCGCATACACAAGATGCCAATGGAGCTACAACATCAGCAAGTGAGAAAAATGCCAGTGCTAGCAGCGGCAGCCAAAGCTACGCCGAAAAATCCAACAGCGATATTACTACAGACACCAACGGGAACACTCTAGACCAGCGTACCTCTAATAAGAGTAGTGCCAGTAAATTGGACCAATCCGCAGGCTCCGCAAGAACTTCGGAAACAACAGGTGCCGATGGATCTAGAGTATCAGCAAATGAGAAAAATGCCAGTGCTAGTAGTAGTACCAGTAATTCTGCACAATCGAATCAAAGTCAAGTAGCCAAGGGGTCAGACGGTAGCGTTTCAACCAGCTATTCGTCAGCCTCTTCATCTGAGAGCGCAGATGCCAGCAGCTCCAGCCAGGAGTCATCCTACCAGTCCTCGCAATAACCTATTTTTTAACGATTTATTTTCTCAACTTCAGACATGAAGCTAAGGTTTTTAGAGAATATAATTTGTCAGCTTACGTCTTTTACGTTTGAATATTATATGTAGTAACGAGCATCAAATCAAGTGTTTTCTTTCTACTATTTACGGTTCTTCCGGCGTACGATTATCAATTTGATCTTTTATTTCACCTAATGTTTGACAGATCACTTTGACAGTTTAAGAAGTTTTTTATATTGACCCGAGATAAGAGAAGTCATAGAAAGTTAAGGAAAATGTAAAGGACCTAAATAGAGGTGAGCTTTCTCGAGTATAGTATAAATAAATCCTTCTAATACTATAAATGCGTAAGTTTGTGTGTATGTTTGTTACTTACTCCTTCACGATGCAATGGCTTGATGAAATTAGATGAAATATGGAATAGAGACTGCTTATACCCTGGATTAACACATAGACTACTTTTCACCCCAGAAAATCTAAAAGTTCTGTACACTTACCATGAGTTACAATTAACGTACTCGCTAGCGAGACGAAGCTCTGTCTCTCGCAGACCTCGCAACTATCCTTAAAGAGTGCAAGGGAGCCGGTGAAATGACTAGCATAGAGGCATTCCATCTTAGCCTCAGGGTTGGCAACGCATTTGCAGTCTTAGGATTGCATTGCAGTCTTGTGAATGCGAATGTCTATGGGTCACAGTTTCCACTTACCATCAGGTGGCCTGTGTGCTCGTTTGTCTTCTCAATGCCATAAAAAAAAAAGGAACAGAGCATTCGACTCGCTAGCGAGTACGGTAATTGTTACTCTAGTGGAAATCTATGCGAACGAAGTCGAGGGCGGAAGCTATAGATATAGATAGCTATATTTTGCCTATTGCTCTTTCTACTAAAGAAAACATAGTCCATTAACCTACCGCCAAACAGCAGTGTTCGCATTGTTGTTTTCCGGTTTGTGGATAAGACAGCCGGTGAAATGACTAGTATAGAGGCGTTCCATCTTAGTCCTCAGGGTTGGCAACGCATTTGCAGTCTCAGGATTGCATTGCAGTCTTGTGAATGCGAATGTCTATGGGTCACAGTGTCCACTTACCATCAGGTGGCCTGTGTGCTCGATTGTCTTCTCTACGCCATAAAAAAAAACATAGTGCTAGTGGACGAGAAAATAATAAATCAAAAACTAAATGGTAGGTTCCCCGCGTGGTTGCCGGGTAAGAATAGTGCCACTCCATGTCCTCCCGTGGATGTCGTAAGAGACGACTAAGGGAATAAAGGCTGTGTAGTACTGTTAGGCGATGGGCTTGCAACCTGTCACTAATATACTGGAAACATCTTAGCCTAATTGTGCAAAATGTGGTTACAGAATTATTAACAAGTTTTTAGAGTTATCAGTAATTCTGTAGCTCTGCCTACCCCACTCTGGGAATAAAGGCGTGAGCTTTTATATGTGTGTATGTATGTAAATGGTAGGTACAGATAATGGTGGACAGAAGAGAGATCCCTGTACTGAGGTTTGCAAAGATGAACTACGCTAACTAGCATTTATATTCGTTTTTAAACCAATCGCGTCACTGGTAGATCACGTGATACGAGAAGTCACGTGATCTACCAGTGACGCGATTGGTTTAAAAACGAATATAAATGCTAGTTAGCGTCGTGCATCTTGGTCTTTTAACGGGAAACGGTTCGGCGGTAGAGCTGTGAAAGCGTAACAAACACAGACGAATGGACTTTCATATTTATATCAAGCGTCCGTCCGCGACTTCTTGCTAATAAGTAGGTATATCTCCTTAAGACTGCGCCGAGCAAACGTCGAGCGTCCAGTGGCGCCCTCATTACAATTATTGTGTTTTCTAATTAACTAAAGAATTTCCTTGCAATCAGATGATACGTTTTTGAAGCGCAAGTAAAAATACAATTTATGGGGATACGTAACAAACTTTAATAACAATTACCCTTTGAGTAGTCAGCTTAACGGGAAAAGGTGGCCACTTTTCTCCGTTAGGTTGATAACTCGAAGGTGAATTGTTATTAAACTATGTGATATACCCTATAAGTTGTGTTTTCATTTGTAGTATAACAACCTACCGACCCAATTTCAAGAAAATACTTTAGTTTATTAGAAAACACAGTAATAGTAATGAGGGCGCCACTGTACACCGGGCGTACGCTCGGCGCAGTCTTAAATTGAAACACACAAAAAAAAATGACTGCTTGCTTTTACCTTTTTTTTTACGAAAGAATAGCCTTTTTTAAGGATCTAATTTGAAGCATTTCATGATTGAAAGTATTAATGTTATTTAAAATAATTCATCAAATAAAATTAACCTCGCCTACTTACTGCGCAAAAATTGAGGAGCTACTTAGAAAAATGGGTATCCCACCAAAAACATAAATGTGAAAAAAGGAGCCAAGTTCAATATTAAGAATAAGCGTGGTTGTCAATTTCGCCGACAAAAGAATTGAGATCTAAATGGGTGCCAAGATCAGTAGGAAATCCTAAAATAAAATGTTTTCTTAAGAACATACAATTTCTTATTTTTATACCAAATGGATTAAGGGGTCAAAAGTGGCTCCAAATGGGTCGCTAGTTCCTTTTGGCTTTGAACTTGGCTTTGACACGCTACCGCGTGTCTAGATACTTCGTCAAAGATTCAGAAAAACTTTTTTTACTATCTGTGATCTGTTAAAGTCATAATAATAGATGAATGTCATTCAAACAAACATAATGTTAACAAGCAATATTTAAGCAATCGGCCATTGCTTATTAACTACACCTTAATTAATTCAGCACTTCCTGCATGACCATTGTTTCTAGAGTAGAATCACTGAACACAACGACATTAAGACTGCGCCGAGCGTACGCCGGATGTACAGTGGCGCCCTCATTACTATTGTTGTGTTTTCAGATAAACAAAAGTATTTTCTTGAAATTACTCGGTAGGTTTCTGTACTACAAATGAAAACACAACTTGAAGGGTATACCACATAGTTTAATAACAATTCACCTTTGTGAAGTGGCCACCTTTTCCCGTTAAGCTGACTACTCAAAGGGTAATAATTGTTATTACAGTTTGTTACGTATCCCATAAATTGTGTTTACTTGCGCTACAAAATAGTATCGTCTGGTTGCAAGGAAATTCTTTAGTTAATTAGAAAACACAATAATTGTAATGAGGGCGCCACTGGACGCTCGACGTTTGCTCGGTGCAGTCTTAATCCATATAAAGTTGCCGTCATTAGAGCTTGTGAATGATGTAAACAAATTAGTACTGTTTGACACATAACCTCAAATATTCACAATAAATGTTGATGCCGTCGTTTTGAACCTTCTGAAAAACCTCACCACACAAATTATTAACACAACATCTTAGCCTGTTTGTGCAAAATGTGGTTACAGAATTGACAACTGGCTGTTAAAGTTGTTGGTAATTCTGTAGCTCTGCCTACCCCACTCTGGGATGAAGGCGTGACGGTATGTATGTATGTATGTGTGTACAAATTATTAACATTCATCACACATATCTCAAAACAGAAATGGTTTCATTTATATATTAATTTCATCATAAGAACTACAGTCAGTTTGTATACAAATAATTTTGACATGACAACAGCTGTCTTCGAACGTAGGAGTCAGCAGGGGTTTATGGCTGGCTGTCATTCTGAAAACGTCTGTCCAGATATAAAATTTTTTGAAAGTTATTTTATCGTTGATTTTGGTCCTCAAATCCAGGGCAGTTTTGTGGGACAACTTGTAACATTGATGAAGAACTTGCATTAAATAAATTAACAGTGTAAATATGGTTCCAAATGAGTTAGCGGTCAATATCACACCAAGCCATTGAAGTGGATGCCCGCCATCTTCAAGGGTCATAACGACTATGACTGGAAGACTTCGACGACAGGACAGGATTCAACGTACAACGTTGCTTATATATACTTGACATTGGCAAAAATTACGTTATTATGTAGACGCCATTAAATAAGTAAATAATAATAGGAGTCAGCAAGATATCTGAATTGTACTTATAAAATAATATATTGGAGGTATATAGGTTATATGCAAAACCACAAAAAAAGTTTATATAACGCAATTCGGACCGGCATTAAGGGGTCAAATAAAGGTCATTTCATAATTTAATTATAATTAATTCATTGTAACGTATTTTTTTAAGCCTATTTCTCGAAATGGTTTTTAAATTTTCATAAATTGTAAAAACTGGTGCATCCCAATTATATGAAAAATAAAATACTAAACGAATTTCGTTGTACCTTGTAGTGCTATTTGAGCAAAGTGTGCTCATAATCAACAAGTTTTTAGAGTTGTAGGTAATTCTGTAGCTCTGCCTACCCCACCCTGGGATTACAGGCGTTAAGGTATGTATGTATGTGGGTAAAAATTAGTGACCGACCGAAACATGTTATTTTGCCGAAACCGAAACAGAAACCGAAGGTTCGGTTTCATTCTAGTTTCGGCCGAAACCGAAACCGAAACCGAACCTTTTATAAAAAAAAAAGTCCTTAAAAAGTCAAAAAATGATCGTAAACCCGTTTTTTTCTAAAATTAATATCTCGCCGACCGACAGGTTTCTACTTTCAAAGATTTATCACAATGAAATTTCAGCACAGTTACAGAGGTTCTGTTTGAAAATTTAACTACCTACTACATTGCCAGCCCTGCCGAGCGCGCCCGACGTTAGCCAAGCGCGACCCGAAGGTACGACGTTGTAAGTTTCGGCGCGGCCGAAAGGTTCGGCCGTTTTTGGCCGAAACCGAAACTCGGGCCGAAACTTGATTTTTTGGCCAAAACTGGCCGAAACCGAAACCGATTCCGAAATTTCGGTCGGACACTAGTAAAAATCAAAATAAATGTACATAATTATAGACGCTATTTAAATGTCACTTAAATGATGTCTTACTTACAATTTCATTACAAAATGACGTATGTTTGACGTTAACCAACAATTTCGTTACGGTGACAAAACTCTCTTTAGCTGGACATTTATTTTGATTTTTACCCATGTATGTATGTATGTATGGATGTGTGTATGGAGTACTGATAAACTGATAAACGTGCTTGTGAGTCAGCAAGGTTCTCAATAAAACACATTTTAGATTACATAATTTATTAAAACGTTTTTTTTATTCACAGTACATTACACATGAAATTGTTTGTAGATTACGTCTAGTTAATTAAACATATACATGAGCTGGCATATAGTTTACAGTTGCTTACAAGTAGGGCTTTTCAATTTTGACAGCCAATCACAAAATTTCTTTACTAATTTTATACTTACATTCATCTTAAGGTAACCGCGCCGCTGCTTAAGACTGCGCCGAGCGTACACCGGATGTACAGTGGCGCCCTCATTACTATTATTGTGTTTTCTAATTAACCAAAGAATTTCCTTGCAATCAGACGATACGCTTTTGTAGCGCAAGTAAAAACACAATTTATGGGATACGTAACCAACTTTAATGACAATTACCCTTTTTGAGTAGTCAGCTTAACGGGAAAAGGCGGCCACTTTTTTCCGTTAAGTTGATAACTCGAATTTGAATAGTTATTAAACCATGTGATATACCCTATAAGTTGTGTTTTTATTTGTAGAACAAGAACCTACCGACCAATTTCAAGAAAATACTTTGGTTTATTAGAAAACACAATAATAGTAATGAGGGCGCCACTGTACATCCGGCGTACGCTCGGCGCAGTCTTAACAAGCTTTGATGCGCGATATATTTGCCAATTTTGATTGATTTTATGAAGCAAAAAATACATGTTCAATATTTTTTTTGCCTTAGAAAATATTGCCGTGATCGTAATCAACAAAACTCACAATTACCATTAAATAAAATCAAAAATTTAAATACCTATAATAAATCTAATAACAATAAATTGGGGTTGAATTAAGGTATTTGTTACACTTTGAATGGAGCTGTAAACGTTATTAGACAAGGTTAACCTTTTTAGTCTTTGACATATTAAAAAGCAAAATAAACGTGGAAGAACTTTGATTCACCCAAATACTTTGGGGGTCCTACCGTTTGGCTAAAGAATTAAATTAAGAATTTTTGGTAGCCCACGAGGGGTACTCATATTCAAACCCAGGAAGGGACAATTGGGGCAATGGACACGCGGTTGCCGTCAAGGTCAGACCCAGCCACAGACCACTTACCCTATAGACTCCGCATACAAAGGCGCCCCCGTAAGCCATGCTTATGCTCACAGAACACTAATTGGTTGCCATGGTTCTATTGGCGCGCACCACGACGCGCACACTTGATTATTCGTTGACTTTGAACTAGCCAATCACGGTGCACTTTCCGCCCCCCGCGCCCCGCCATTTTGGCTTAATGAGATACTAGACAAACTGTTCCGAAGCGGAGTCTATAGGGTAAGTGGTCTGTGGACCCAGCAAACTCTCGTCGAAGCTGCCATCAAGATTTTAGCAGAGATCCAGCCATCATGTCAATCAAGAATCAATGCTCGGAAGTAAGCGAGGAGCGCAAGTTCATATCAGAGAACAGCTGCTTTGCACCGGCGTTACGCAAGGTTAAGCGCTACTTAATTCCTCGTCTTATAAATGACCTTGATGTTAAATTTAGAGATAGCTTAACTCCTAATAATATCACTACATATTATAAAACAAAGTCGCTTCCCGCTGTCTGTCCCTATGTATACTTAGATCTTTAAAACTACGCAACGGATTTTGATGCGGTTTTTTTTAATAGATAGAGTGATTCAAGAAGAAGGTTTTTATATATAATAAACTTTGTTTTATGTACGGGTGTTACAGAAAACTCACATACACGGAAGCGAAGCGAGGGCGGGTCGCTAGTTAAGTATAAACTAAAATCGTACTTTGTCAATAATCTGTAATGCTTGTGGGTAGAAGTGTACTTGTACTTGTGTTGTAATTGTAAGACTTTATATTGTAATTTCAGAGCGTTCTATCCTCGCACAAACCCTTAAGTGGTTTATGAGGTGTTCATTTAAATGTAGAATGTATTTTTGTTGTACAATAAATTAAAAAAAAAAAAAGGTTATGCCGGCCGGCATACATCGATCGTCAAAAACGATCATTGTTGTCCAAATATTAGACTCAGTGCCGTATATAAGGTGCTAACAAATTAGTCACGGATATTTTTACAGCTGATAGTAGTACTAGGTTGTCGGAGTACATTTAAGTATGAAACATCATAGGTATTCTTATGTTTTTTTGGAGAATACTAGGAAACAAATTTGCTACGTTAAAACAACCTGTTAATAACAATTCACATTCGAGTTATCAACTACTCTATCTACTACTCATAGGGTAATTGTTATTAAAGTTTGTTACGTATCCCATAAATTGTGTTTTTACTTGCGCTACAAAAACGTATCGTCTGATTGCAAGGATATTATTTAGTTAGTTAGAAAGCACAATAATAGTAATGAGGGCGCCACTGGACGCTCGACGTTTGCTCGGTGCAGTCTTAAGTTAGGTTAGACTTGTGACTACATAAAATAATAATCTTTTTTTTTTTTTTTTGGCCAAACGGAGTAAGCCCCCTTTGTAGTATTTGGCGGTTTGGAGTTACCTATCCTATAGTCTATACATTAAGGCGATAAAAAAAATGTAAACAATCCAAACCACGTGACATTGTTAAACAGCCAATCAAAACTGTTTTATTGCACTTTGACGTATCAGTGTTCCGCTTCTATTGGCTGACGAGGTCCCCCCAACTAGACCGAATTTCATAAAAACCAATTTAATTAGCTATACCAACGTATGATATAATTTTCATTAGCCCTAATGTCATGACAACTAAACTTGTAAGTCCTAATTGATTACTAGACCTAAAGTTATAAACCCTAATGTTTACATGAACTAAACATTAAATGCTCTATATTATTAAAACTAATAATGATTATTCCTAATGATTAATAGACCTAATAGTCATACGTCCTAATTACTGTTTGAACGAAATATAAATTAAAAACCATTACTCAATTGGATAAATTTTAGCCACATAGGTTAGGTTAGGTTAAAGTTGCGACAAGGCGCAAAGCGCCTCACCTAGGACCATATGTAATTAGGTTTAATAAACGTTAGGTTTTAGACTTGTAAGGTATAGTAATATTAGGTCTTTATAGGAATCGGATTACTAAAAATTAGGATTATTAAGAATCGGATATAAAAAATAGATATAACGTAAATGACTGCTAAAATTAGGGCTAATGAATAGTTAGGAAAAGTCAAAACTCGGGTTTTTGATTTTAGGGCTAATGAAGTTAGTGTTAGTGAAAATAGGGTTCATATTTCGGGGTCCGGCTGACGAACTATGTATATCACGTGGTAGTTTTGTTTTCATTTTTTAAATATCTAAAAGTACAGACTATAGTCCAAGCATGATTTTAAAACGAAAATTTGGTATTGAAATTGTTTGAATTAACCATCTCCATCTCACGTTTCGCGTGGAAGCACATAACGCCATCCCTTTTGATTCTTGAATAGGCGAGGCAGCATATAAAATATCGGAAGACCATCTCACAGTAATTGACCTAGTCCCAAACTAAGTTCTAAGCTTGTACAGACAATGGGAAAAATATGTATACACCCAAAACTCTCAAAAATATATACACAGACCTTATTACTGTTGCAATAAGCAGAGGTTGGAATTTTCACGGCAAAACATTATACTGTGGCAATCTTGCTAGTGTTTGAAACGTTTTTTCATATAAAACGTTTATAATACGTTTTTTCATAAAAATAACAAAATATTTCTAGCACTAGGCTATATTGCGACAGTCTTTAGTTTTGCCGCGAAAATTCCGGCCTCATCTTATTACCAACAGGAGAGGGTTGTGTTTGCTTCGGCTATGGACTTTGAGATATCACCTTACAACTTATGAGGGTAGAGACTGCGGGCTGAAATGATGACGAAATATTAGCTCTGCTACGGTAAAACACAACCGATATGACTTATCGATGTACCTGCGCAGATGAAATTTTTTCGAAGCGCGGGAACCAATCAGCGTGGCGCGTTTGTATTCTGTGCTATTATTGGTTATTGGTGACGCCATGTTGACGCGCGGCCGCGTGTCATTCGTCAGCCGTCAAACGTGCGTTATAACTACTACATACTATCAGACCATTGGAACCTTGACCCACCATAGAACTGTGTCACAGAGACGTTATGATTCAAGTCATAAGAAGTGTCAAACAAATTGTTTTATAATGTCACTGTGACACCGTTCTATGGTGGGTCAGGGTTCCATTGGGCTGATAGTACAAGTCTGATCCTGTGTTTTAATCGTGCTTTCGGATATCATCGTAATCGTTGTTCGTGTGCGAACGAAGATTCACGACACGCCATATAAGTTGTGTTGTACCTACCAAGGGTTCAATGTTGCTTGTGTTTCTTCAGATGTCGTAGAGCACAACGCGCCGCGGTGCCCTTGGCGATGCGATAGTTTCGACCGACGCCCTTGAACGCTCCGCGTCCGAATACTTCGACACACACGCGCACGCGCCGCCCGTCGGCCAGGCGTTCTGGCTTACTGCAACCCACACACACATTTGTATTGATCGAATCCCGGTTTGTCAGGAGGAAAAATACACTCCTGCTACTGCTTTAAATAGTACATTACTACAAAGGCCGGGAAGTAGGGGGTTGCCGGCCGAGCGAAGCGAGGGCGGATAGTTACAAGGCAGTCAACCCCTTTTCACAGCGAGGTACAGATGTAGTGAATCATCCTTTCCCATCGGTTTTTGTCGGATTAGTTCGTATTTATCTAGCTTTCTCAATAAGCTTCAGTACCCATCAATAAGCCAACTGAGAAAGTAAGATAAATACGAAGTTATCCGACCAAAAACGATGGGAATGGATTATTCACTACATCTGTACCTCGCTGTGAAAAGGGGTTGACTGTTATCCGACCAAAAACGATGGGAAAGGATTATTCACTACATCTGTACGTATAGTGCTTTTCTCAAACATATGCAATGAAATAAAAAAATACATCACTCAAAAAAGTAAATTGATTAGGGAAGAAAAGTAATTGCATGTTAAAATGAAGTACCAGGAGCGCAGCGGTAATTAGGAGGCATATCAGGCATAGCGCAACTACATCGCAGGCGGTGCGGTGCGGATGTCTCCCAAACGTTCATGCACTCCTAGTATTTGACGTTATAACTTTTTCTCAAAAATGTTATAAATATAATCTAGCCATTTAGCCTGTATATAAACACAGCCGCTATGTTTAAATAAAATAAAAAAAAACTTCCCGGCCAAGGCCTTCAATTTTGTATGAAATTCCTTTACAGTTCTCTCGCGTTGTTCCTCCCGCAACGTGACACTTTGAAGCCGAAAATAACTAACATAACGCCAACATTTCATTGCACGTTTGAGAATAAGCTTTTATTTAACTTGCAATGTATGTAAGGGTCAAATCTTGCAAGTTAAAATTGGACCCACTTTCCGGTTTCCGATGAAGCTGAAAATTTTCATACGCCTTTAGTTCTGATGACGATACAATATAGCACCATCGAGCTGGTCTGATGATGACCCAGGGTGGCTATAGGAACTCCTAAATTAATTGTACTCTTAGAGCTCATCCCCACTATGTCGGATGTCGGTTCCGATTTTAATCGGGTGTCGGCGCCTCTGTTCACACTAAGAAAATAGAAAATAGAAAATAGAAGTATATTTCGGGCGGAACAAGGGGTGCGGGCGGGGCGGGGTCGGCCCCGACATCCGACCAGTGTGAACAGCGTCATACGTACTCATAGGCGAGCGAGACCCGACACGATTTTTTTCCGAACGAGAGGGCTGACAGAACACACGATATTTTTTGTTGGATCCGACACAAAATTGCTGTCGGACGAGTGTGAATAGCTTCATATAAAACGTTTTTTTTTTTATGGCATCGAGTAGACAAACGAGCACACAGGCCACCTGATGGTAAGTGGAAACTGTGACCCATAGACATTCGCATTCACAAGACTGCAATGCAATCCTAAGACTGCAAACGCGTTGCCAACCCTGAGGCTAAGATGGAATGCCTCTATGCTAGTCATTTCACCGGCTTTCTTATCCCCAAACCGGAACACAACAATGCGAACACTGCTGTTTGGCGGTAGGTTAATGGATAAGATGGCGGTAGCGATCCGGACGGACCCTGCACAAGGTCCTACCACCCGCAAAACCTAAAAAAAAAAACCGGAACGACACACGACATAGTTGGAACGAGCTCTTAAGAATTCAAAAGACTCTAAGGTCACAGGTGGGACTCCGCCTGCCCTCCATGACCGCAGGCTGTATAAAGGACTCACCCGAACTTGGCCGTGTCGGGCTCCGCCTCGAGCAGTTCCCGCACGGGCGACTTGGGCGCCGCCGCGCTGAACGCCTCGAGCTCAGCACCCATCAGGAGCTCGTACGAGCTCCAGACAGCACCCAGCGACATGCCTGACGGGAGCGTGAGAAACATGTTACTATGACGACGAGATTAAGACTGCGCCGAGCGTACGCCGGATGTACAGTGGCGCCCTCATTACCTGTGTTCGGAGTTTTCACGGCAAAACAAAAGACTGTCGCAAATTTACTAGGGTAAGAAATAATTTTTCATCGATATCGAGAATTACTATGGAATATTTTATAATTTAAAATAATATGCAAAAAAAACAGTAATACACAGATTATTATTAAAACTTACTAAACCTGAACAGCAAACCGCCTACATTGAGTTTTACAAATTTGCCCCTTTGACGTCGAGTGAAAAGGAACGCTTTATAGTGATAAACGGAACCGTTTACTCCCAGAGAACGTCGAAAAATTAATGACTATCTACTCTCATCACTATCAGAAACCAAATAAAATGGCATGTGCTGCTGTGTGTACTGATGTGGATTTTGAAGAAGAAATTGAATCTGTTTCGATATAACTTTACAAAAACCTAATGTATTTTATAATATATTTATATTTATTTATTTTACTATCGATATCGATGAAAAATTATTTCTTACCCTAGTAAATTTGCGACAGTCTTTTGTTTTGCCGTGAAAATTCCGAACACTGCTCATTACTAATAAACTGAAGTATTTTCTTGAAATTTTACGGTGTGTTTTTGTACTACAAGTGAAAACACAACTTATAGGGTATATCACATGGTTTAATAACAATTCACCTTCGAGTTATCAACTTAACGGAAAAAAGTGGCCACCTTTTCCCGTTAAGCTGACTCAAAGGGTAATTGTTATTAAAGTTTGTTACGTATCCCATAAATTGTGTTTTTACTTGCGCTACAAAAACACATCGTCTGATTCCAAGGAAATTCTTTAGTTAATTAGAAAACACATTAATAGTAATGAGGGCGCCACTGGACGCTCGGCTTTTGTTCGGCGCAGTCTTAATCTATCTAAATCTCTCAAGCGTGTTTATATTAAAAAATAACGTATAATCAATAGTTATTTCATCGTAAACTTAATATGAAAATAATGATCTAGTGTTTACATAAGTAATTGCAAAGGCCTCATTGGTGCGTTTGGTTTTATTTACATATTTTACAAGTTCTATTGACGGCGGCATTACCTATATCGTTGCTTAAATACAAAAGGGACACAAGTCAAAATGTGTTTGTGTTGCATTTAAATTCGGAATGCTACATACTTTAAGTTTAAAATCAAACAATATCTGTTTTTGTTTTGTGGCGCTTTTGTATACTACAAACGGAGATTTTCGTGTCAATTTCAATCTACCTGCAAGTAAATTAAGTTCAATATCCCTTGCACTAGCAATCTAAATATATAAAAGGAGAAACTGACTGACTGACTGACATATCAACGCACAGCCTAAACGGCTAAACGTAGGCACTTGAAATTTGGAAGGGACGTAGCTTAGGTACCGTAGAGGTGCACTAAGAAAGGAATTCCCGAAATTCCCACGGGAACGGGAATTAGCGGGAAAATTATTAAATCAAAAAAAATGTTTTGCCCAACGAAGTGGACACGGGAACAGCTAGTTATCTATATTGAAACAAATTTAAATGAGCCTTACACTTAATTAAATATAGTTTAAATTGAACTGGACTTGATTATGTATCTCCTATTAGGAGATCGGGTCTCACGAGTATATGCAGAAAATACTCCAAAATGGCTGAAGCGATTTTGATGAATTTTTTAGGCCATCTTCAGATTACCCCGTTTCTTTTTAGTTTTTTTTTGGAATTTCTCCAACAAATTGACCTAAACGTAAACGTGTCGTTGTGTTGTCGTTTTATTGTCATTGTTGTCTAGATGAGTAAGTGACCCCAAAGACCAACGTACCAGAGTCGAGGAAGATGGCGCCGGCGACGGACTCGAACAGGTCTCCCAGCGCCTTTGGCACCTCCACATCTTCTGCTTGCTCCATTTCGTCTTCATGTATCAAGTAGTGCTGCAAGAAAAAAATATCAAGAGCAAATTTCTCCGATTTTTTTTCTATTTCACTAGCTGCGGGTGGTAGGACCTTGTGCAGGGTCCGTCCGGAACGCTACCACCATCTTATCCATTAACCTACCATCTTATCCATTTACATAGCAGTGCTCGCATTGTTGTGTTCCGGTTTGAGGATAAGACAGCCGGTGAAATGACTAGCATAGAGGCATTCCATCTTAGTCCTCAGGGTTGGCAACGCATTTGCAGTCTTATGATTGCATCGCAGTCCTGTGAATGCGAATGTCTATGGGTCACAGTTTCCATTATCGTTCTTTACCTCTTTAAACTCAGGTGAATGTGTTTTACTCGTTATGTGGGATTCAACCACAGACCACTTACCCTATAGACTCCGCTTCGGAACAGTTTGTCTAGTATCTCATTAAGCCAAAATGGCGGGGCGCGGGGGGCGGAAAGTGCACCGTGATTGGCTAGTTCAAAGTCAACGAATAATCAAGTGTGCGCGTCGTGGTGCGCGCCAATAGAACCATGGCAACCAATTAGTGTTCTGTGAGCATAAGCATGGCTTACGGGGGCGCCTTTGTATGCGGAGTCTATAGGGTAAGTGGTCTGTGGATTCAACGCTATAGGTATTTTTTTAGTTGATTTAAGTGAACTTTACATTTAGAGCAGTATACCTATATTGTATACTACGTTTGATTTTTGCCATGAGCAATTCCGCCCTCTGGTTTGGAAGCATGATGCCACACTCAGACACAGATACAGACGTTTAACTTATAACACCCTTTATTTTTCTTTAGAAGTTTAAAACGTTAATTTAAACATCGTATAAATATAATTGACTTTAGGCATTTATTTCGAAATCACAAACAACACGTTTTTCTTTCTACTCGCATACTAAAACAGTTCTATAATGAGCGTTGCCATGGTAATAACAATTCTTCTATATCTAATACATACATACATACATACATAAACTCACGCCTTTATTCCCAGAGTGGGGTAGGCAGAGCTACAGAATTTCCAACAACTCTAAAAACTTGTTGATAATTTTGTAACCACATTTTGCACAATTAGGCTAAGATGTTTACCAGCGTGTTAGTGACAGGTTGCAAGCCCATCGCCTAACAGTACTACACGCTTTTATTACCTTAGTCGGCTTTTACGACATCCGCGGAAAGATACGGAGTGGCACTATTCTAATCCGGCTACCACACGGGTATACCTAATATAGCATTGTTATTACCCTGTGTACGGTTATATATTATATCTATCGCTAAGACAAACCTTGTAGTTTTCTTTTTAAGCTTGTAGAAAAAGTTAAAAGTTATAGTGCCTGTACTCGTGCTTTTCCTTACAGCTTTGGCTCCCCTGTCACTCGCGCTCTAACGACAGGCACGAGAACCTTAAGAAGCTTCATAATGTACCAGTTATATAAATAACTATATTGGTACAGATGTCATGTTGCCACTGCCTGGAAGGACACTAACCTCTTCGCTGATGGAGTGTCCATTCTCCTCTTGTATCCTGACGTAGCGCGTCAGCACTTCATTGAGGCCGGGAGACATATGACGGAAGTATCTGGAAACAAACATATAACGGTACAGTACGGAGCGCTTTGTGTGACCGTGTCTACCAGTGATCAAACATAGTTTGTGAACGAGTGATCGGGCAGTCTGTCTACGAGTGATCAGGCAGTCTATCTAAAAGTGATCAGACAATCTATCTACGAGTGATCAGGCAGTCTGTCTAAGAATGATCAAACAATCTATCTACAAGTGATCAGGCAGTCTGTCTATGAGTGGTCAGGCAGTCTAACTTAGATTGATCAGACAATCTGTCTACGAGTGATCAGGCAGTCTGTCTACGAGTGATCAGGCAGTCTGTCCACTAGTGATCACTGATAAGCAAAGAGCGGAATTCTTCATAGCAAAAATCAAACTGTCGGAGGGATTGACCTAACTGTTTTATCGACTTATCGATGTTACGGAATAATATCGCATTAGGTATCCATAATCAACTTAAAAGATTATTCTGTAACATTTGACCTCTTTGATAAGCAACTTGCATCTCCATATTAAAGTAAATCATGTCAGCGTCACATATGTCATTTATGTCACTTGAGTTTTTATGTGTGATTTCCGTGCCGTGCTACTAAAATGGTTAATCCTAAAAGAAAAACAATAAAAAAATGGATATAGAAAATAAAGATTAAGATTTCTTTTATATAGAAAATTAAAAAAAAAGTATTTTCTGTTTTATTCTTTACTATTATACTAAAATACAGTGGCGGTCAGCTAATTAGGGACACCGTTAATTTGTTTGTATGTATATCCAAAAGCCTGATTTCATTACTTTAACTTTGTTTCGTTAAGTGACAAATATTTATCGATAAGTCGATAAAACAGTTAGGTCAATCCCTCTGACAGTTTGATTTTTGCTATGAAGAATTCCGCTCTTTGCTGATCAGGCAGTCTGTCTAAGAATGATCAAACAATCTATCTACGAGTGATCAGGTAGTCTGTCTACGAGTGATCAGGCAGTCTGTCTATGCGTGATCAGGCAGTCTGTCTAAGAGTGATCAGATAATCTATCTACGAGTGATCAGGCAGTTTATCTACGAGTGATCAGGCAGTCTGTCTACGAGTGATCAGGCAGTCTGTCTATGAGTGATCAGGCAGTCTGACTTAGATTGATCAAACTATCTATCTACGAGTGATCAGGCAGTCTATCTAAGAATGATCAGGCAGTCTGTCTAAGAGTGATCAGACAATCTATCTACGAGTGATCAGTCGGTCTACGAGTGATCAGGGAGTCTTTCTAAGAGTGATCAGACCATCTATCTACGAGTGATCAGGCAGTCTGACTTAGATTGATCAAACTATCTATCTACGAGTGATCAGGCAGTCTGTTTACGAGTGATCAGGCAGTCTGTCCACTAGTGATCAGGCAGCCTGGCGCGCTTACTTGTGGAAGCCGTGTCTCGCGGCGAGCGTGGCGAAAATGGTGTTGTTGACGAGGGCGGAGCGCAGGTCGGTGAGCGCGCCGGGCGAGTGCCGCCGCGGGTCCTCGTACAGGTGCCGCGTTATTAGGTAGTCTGCAGACAATGGTATGGTACCAGGCGATGTATCAATTACTTTATACTAGAGATGCGCCGAATACTATTCGGTTTACCAATTCATTTAAACGGTCTGTCTACACATACATACATACATTAAATCACGCCTGTTTCCCAGAGGGGTAGGCAAAGACCACTTCTTTCCACTTACTACGATCTTGACAAACTTCTTTCGCTTCTTCCACATTCATACATCGAGTCATGCACGCACGTCGGTTTCGGGTACTTAAGATTCGGCCCTTTTCCAGTGTTTCTCCGATTTGACTCGAAAAAGTACGCCTAGCGCGGCCCCTATAGATCTGACTTACCCAGTATGGCATCTCCGAGGAACTCAAGCCGCTGGTAACAGTCAGTGAGCCTGTTCTGCTGGTGGGAGGCGTGCGTCAGGGCCTGGAGTAGAAGCGCGCGGTCCCTGAACCTATATTGGAGGGTGCGTTCCAATGCATCATACCCTGGAACCAAGCGATACGCATAGCAAGGATAGTGAAATAGTTACTACTAGCGACCCGCCCTCGCTTCGCTTCGGTTTATGTGAGTTTTTTGTAACACCCGTACATAAAAAAAGAATTTATTATACATAAAAACCTTCCTCTTGAACCGCTCTATCTATCAAAAAAATCCGCATCAAGATCCGTTGCGTAGTTTTAAAGATCTAAGCATACATAGGGACAGACAGCGGGAAGCGACTTTGTTTTATACTATGTAGTGATTCGTCGAGCGTCCAGTGGCGCCGTCATAACTATTATTGTGTTTTCTAATTAACTAAAGAATTTCCTTGAAATCAGACGATACGTTTTTGTAGCGCAAGTAAAAACACAATTTATGGGATACGTAACAAACTTTAATAACAATTACCCTTTGAGTAGTCAGCTTAACGGGAAAAGGTGGCCACTTTTTTCCGTTAAGTTGATAACTCGAAGGTGAATTGTTATTAAACTATGTGATATACCTTATAAGTTGTGTTTTCATTTGTAGTACAAAAACCTACCGACCAATTTCAAGAAATTACTTTAGTTTATTAGAAAACACAGTAATAGTAATGAGGGCGCCACTGTACATCCGGCGTACGCTCGGCGCAGTCTTAATTAACTATTGGCTCTGTGAGTTGTAGACCACGCGAATATTTTTCAAAATAAAGGTAATTTTCCGGGGAAAGATTAGGAAATTAAAAAAAAACTGTGTGTCATATATCTACTGAAAGGGCTCGTTATGAGGATCTCAAATATATTTTTGTTATTATTGTAAAAAAAAACACTTTTGATTTTATACATGAAAGAAGACGACAAATTGACCCCCCTCTACGAAACTACTAAGGCAATTTTTTTGAAATAATACAAAATATAGTTCATTGCTTGTAGATTACAGGATAACCTATAAGAATTCTAATAATTAAAAAAAAAAAGATTTTTTTTTCACGTAATAGAATAGAATAAACTTTGTTTCAGACAACAAGGCCCATATTTACAAATACCTTACAGACTAACATACATAACAATATATAGCATAAAATTAAAACGACTATTTAAACACTTTTGCGGTGTCAGCTAGCCGGCGGCCACGAAATCGCCGAAGCATGACACCCCTCGGCCAGAATTCCTCATTTAAAAAGGTCGACAGATCTGGTGACTCTCACCACAAAAGACTTAAAATTAACCTTGCGGCGGGGCTCCAACCACTCGACCCTAAGAGTAACTCCGGTCTTAACTCGGACATGGGTGAATCAATTAAAGTACTCCTTTTCTTTTGCGGTATTAAAACTTTCCTGGTGACTTATGGTTAATGATGATGTATGAATATTAATATCAGACCATCAAATTTATGGACCCCACACGTTAAACACCTCAAATATTTTTTAATCATCGAAAAAACCGGGTAACTCGTGGGAAAATGCGCTTTATTCATACAAAACCTAGGGACAACATCATCCCCTGCGTTACCAACTATATTATTGTTCAAAACTGTATTATTTTAAATTAAACAAGTTCAAATGTTAGCCTACTTGTCTAATTAAATTAACATGTAGGCCATGTCGTAAGAAAATATATAGTTTTTCTAAAAACGTGTAATTTGCGGGTGGTAAGACCGTGTGCAGGGTCCGTCCGGATCGCTACCACCGTCTTATCCATTAACCTACCGCCAAACAGCAGTGTTCGCATTGTTGTGTTCCGGTTTGGGGATAAGACAGCCGGTGAAATGACTAGCATAGAGGCATTCCATCTTAGTCCTCAGGGTTGGCAACGCATTTGCAGTCTTAGGATTGTATTGCAGTCTTGTGAATGCGAATGTCTATGGGTCACAGTTTCCACTTACCATCAGGTGACCT
Source organism: Acleris laterana (assembly GCA_963966035.1). Classification (NCBI taxonomy): domain Eukaryota; kingdom Metazoa; phylum Arthropoda; class Insecta; order Lepidoptera; family Tortricidae; genus Acleris; species Acleris laterana. Next base: position 6,235,773 of record OZ014466.1, read on the forward strand.
GTGTGCTCGATTGTCTTCTCAAAGCCATAAAAAAAAATACTCTACGAGATCCTTCACCTGCGTAGAGTAATGTAATCGGGACGTGTACAAAATAACACACACCCGTAACACGTACGTAATAATTCCGTACTCACCTGAGAGCATTTGTTCCAATTCCCCCTCGGGATCCTCTATGTATCGCAGCAGAGGGGAGGGGGGCGCCTTCAATTCACCGAACGTTGGCTGGAAACGAAACAGGAAAGATAAATGTTTGGGCAAATTATGAAATGGTATCTTATAACTTAATAATGTGTATAACAAATATTCAAAATAAAGTCCCGTACCGAGGGTTCTGTATTTAAGATAATATTGGGTCTTTATCCTTACCTATGAAATTGGCGTTATTTTTACGTGTTTTCATACGGAATTTATTCATTTCTAATTATATGTAAATTATATGTATGAAAACCGCCGTTTTCATACATTTCTCCATATAAAACGCCAATTTCATAGGTAAGGACTTACTATGCCTAGTAACCGCAAAAATACTCATTTAGTTATGAACTTTATTTTCTATACAACAAAGTCCATTATGACTAGTCTTAATTTTAAAACAGAATGTCAAAGTATTTTTGGTTGTTTTTCAAGAACTCTAAATAATTTACACTTCATTATATTTTTACTATAAAATTTAAATAATTATCTATACGCCAGGATTTTTTCAGATATTTTCATCAATAAATTTCGGAGATTATAGGGGGGATATGTAATTTTTTTCTAATTTTTTGTCTACAAATTAACACGAACACACCAGGTTTATTTTTTAAAATGATACTGTTCTAATATACTGACGAATCATTTATATTTAAATACATAAATAATAAGTATGATGAGCATGTTGCATGCAAATTTGTTATAGTTTGATCATAATTAGGTAGATATACTCAATCTCATTATACGAAATTAATTAATGTATAGATAAAATACTAGGCATACCGCATGTAAAACCATGTAATTTTATACGCCCCAAGGCACCTCATAGTGATATAAATAATCAATGTAACATCTTAACTTACCTGTGTTGGACAAATAAATAAATAAATAAATAAATAAATAAATAAATAAATATAGATATAAAAAAAATTGAAAAAAAAAAGTTTTGTAATGTGCAGATTGAGCTCTTTCATATGAGACCCCATTTGCTATAATCAAACTATTTTTTAACCCCCATTCTACAGGGTGGAAAGATAAGTCGGGCCCTGGAGGGAAACTACCTTAAATCCTTAAGTAGGCTCATTTTACTTAAAGGAGACATTCCTTTATTTTTAAAAAGAAACAAAACTGCATTCAAAGATTTTCTTAAATTTTCTTGCCTCAACCGGGAATCGAAATAGCTAAAAAAGTAAAAAATTAAAAGTATCTACTATTTTATTATTCTAATCGATAGGATTATTGTTCGAGATTAAATGTCTCTAAAGTAACACTTAGTATTAGAAATAAAAAAAACGTGAAATTTAACATTAATCATATCGAGTGTTTACTTTTTACATTTTTACCTGGTTCGATTCCCGGGAGAGACAAGATTATTTAAGGAAATCTTTGAAAGCAGTTTTGTTTCTTTTAAAAAATAAAGGAATGTCTTCTTTAAGTAAAATGAGCCAACATAAGGATTTAAGGTAGTTTCCCTCCAGGGCCCGACTTATCTTTCCACCCTGTATACCCATTTTCAATTATTTATAAAACTAAATTCTTCTTTTTTACTAAAATCGGACATCGGGCAAGCAAGTTGTACAACTATGTCAAATTTAAAGTTGATAGCATTTGTAGTTGGTGAGAAAACCTACTATGACAGACGGACAGCCTTGTTTTTGGTACGTAACCCTAAAAAAAAACCCGCTATACGGTTCAAAAGATACAAGTCATTAAAGTTAGGACGGACGAACGGACAGTGCAGGCATATAGGTACGGTTGCTGCCACTCACCAGTATCCAGTGGCCTTCCTCGTCCTGGTAGGGCTCCAGCGAGCCGACCGGGCGCGTCGGCGTCATGTCGTCGCGGTCGTCGTCCGAGGACGACGCCGAGTCGCACCGGACGCGCTTCTTCGGCTTGCGGCACTGCTTCTTCTATTACAAATATTATACTTATCACTACATAGTATAAAACAAAGTCGCTTTCCGCTGTCTGTCCCTATGTATGCTTATATCTTTAAAACTACGCAACGGATTTTGATGCGGTTTTTATTAATAGATAGAGTGTTTCAAGAGGAAGGTTTATATGTATAATAAATCCTGTTTCATGTACGGGTGTTACAGAAAACTCACATAAACCGAAGCGAAGCGAGGGCGGGTCGCTAGTTGAATATATTTGAGAGAAGTTCGTCATCTGCTTATGCAAACTTGCAAACTTACAAGGAAGGGTACCCAACTGTCCGGCTCCGATTTGATTTATTTTGATTTTATGTTATAGAGTAGTCTAAAATAACGGACACGTATTTTTTTTTAGCTGCCCAAACTCAACCTGTTAGGAGAAAATGGCCTTCAAAGTACTGAAAAGTGACTAAACCCTCTAACTTCTATAGAGTTTTTTTTTTAAATTTATTACTGGTTTGATTATATGTGTGAGAGCATGAAAAAATAATGAGTATGTACGTATTTTTTTATATCGGCCCAAACTCATATTTTCTTAAAAAAAAAACCGTTCATAGTTTTAGATTTTTCATCGTTGCTTTTTGTTGGGTACCCTTCCTTGTAAGTTACCCGGAATAAAGGGGAGTATCTCTGTGGAGAAGCAAAGGTGTGCTTTGTCCTTATCTGTCATTGTGACATTTGAATTCGATAGATAAAGACAAAGCACAGCTATGCTTATCCACGGTTACTCGACGTAATGTTAGACTTAATACTTTATTTCATAGTAGGTAGATAGATTAAATTAAGTTAACAAATTGAAATGGCATCTGTGACAGGACTGACAGGCCCAATAAGGTATGAAGTGGACTTCAAAACGAATTTATATTGGCATACTTTATAAACACAATACAGAATTAAAAAAAAAACACTTTTTAACATTATTTCTCTAACAAAATAATGTTATAAAGCAATTATTTTACCATTACGATACAACTTAATCCAAAAAGTTAATGTCACCAACGAGGTTCCATATCAATAATTTTTATAAAGGAACGCACATGCGGTTTGAGACATTTTTACAGCATTACAAAAAGTTTTCATTCAAATTTTTTATTTTGTTACGTATACGTTTTGTTGTAATGTATGAGAGTAGATAGTGGTGTATGAAAGCGGCTCGGTTCTTAAACACACACACTTGTGTTTTAATACCATGTATGTAACAATTTCATAAACTACTATTACAATATGACGTCTGTCTCGACATCGGTCGACGCGTCTAGTTTCTAGAGCACCACAAAGGAACATACATACATATCGCTCATTGAATACAAAACGGACACATTCCAAAATAATTTGCTCTTCCATTAAAAATCGTATTCCATTTTGGATTGTGTCCGTTTTGTATTCCAAGAACGATATATAGGCTTATAAACACATTACCTATTCCTTTGGCAGTCGGGTAAAAATATAGCTTGCCGTGTCTGACCTGCTTCTCCAGCTCCAGCCGCTGTATGGCATCGGCGTCGTCGACGCGCACGTCGTGCCGCGGCAGCACGCGGATGCCGAGCCACGCCATGAACAGCAGGGCGCCGCGGGGCCCGCATTCCAGGAGGTACGCGCCGATCAGGGCTTCCACGCAGTCTGCTATCGACTTGTCTGGAACAACGAGGGAATTTTTCAAGAGACAATTTTAAACATATTGGCCTCGTCACAACTAGGAACGATTTTTGGGACGAGCTTTTGTTGCCGACTGTACTTTGTTTTGCACAGTCGTCATCTACTCGTTAAGACGATTCTAACAAGCCCTGACACGACGGGTTTATCATGTGTAATTTAGGAGTTCCTATGGCCACCCTGAGTCTCCATCATCAGACCAGCTCGATGGTACCATATTATTGTATTGTCATCAGAACTAAAGGCGTATGCAAATTTCAGCTTCATCGGAAACCGGGAAGTGGGTCAAATTTAACTTGCAAGATTTGACCCTTACATACATACATTGCAAGTTAAATAAAAGCTTGTCAAAGAAAAACATACTCATACTAATACTCTATGTACATACATACAAACATATATACAATCCACTACTTCCTTCCACTTGCCACGATCCAGAAAAACTTCCCTCGCTTCCTCCACACTCAAGTCTCTTCATACACTGGTACTCCTGAGTCTCCAGACCTGACCCTTTCTTTGTTTACGGAACTGTATAAAGACTCACCAGGTATGCTGTGCTGCGTGATGAGGTTGTAAGGTATGAAGCATCCTGTGGCTGGCGCGGGCTCCTGGCTGTTGTATGCCTCTTCGGAGTCAACCTGAATCAAGTTAAATTATAGTATGATCAACAGAAATCCGATGTTAGAAAGAAATAAAGATAAAATGTTTGAAAAACGACTCCGAATAAGCAAATCGCTGCAGTGTGCCTAAATTTTTGAAGAGTTCACTCGATTTCTCCCGGACCCCATCATCAAATCATGACCTGGCGAATGAATGGGTAAGTGAATGAACAGATAAGTAACGAATGGGTAAGTGAATGGACTTACAATTAATGAATGGGTAAGTTAATGACCGGATAACTAATGAATGGCTAAGCAAATGAACGTATATCTAATGAACGGGTAAGTGAATGAACGGATAACTAATGAATGGGTAAGTGAATGAACAGATCACTAATGAACGGGTGAATGAATGAGTTACTGACCGGTGCGTGCGCGGCGGGCGGCGCGCGGTGGCACGGCGGCAGCCAGTTGTCGTGGGGTTCGAACTTGGACGCGATCATGCGCGCGCCGAGCCGCTTGCGCAGCCCTAATCGGTACAAGTTCAGGTTTGATACCTGAAACAGTATATAATATAACTTTTCTTCAACATGCTCGAAAATGGTAACATTACAGTTGCAAAATCCGCGAAGTTAATATTACTGTCGTGTGTCAGTTGTTTAACTTTTTAAAACCATGTTTGGACTGCAGAGACCAACCCGAAACAGCCAAGGGTGAATATTCGGGCGTTCCAACCGCCGTCATTATTCTCTTTAATACATTGACGAAAATAATGATAACTACCAGCAATTTTTGATGTCAAAATCAGCGGACCCGGGGGTAGTATCCATTCCATTTAAAAAAACAAGAAAGTTATTGAGTTTATATTGAATAATATGCGAAAATAATAATGACGGCGGTTGAAACGCCAAATATTCACCCCCAAATACTAGTACTAAGTTCTTTTAAGATTATTTTGGTGTCTAAAATGTCGTGTAGCGTTAATTGCGTTCATGAACAAAATGGATTACCGAATTAACTTCAATGTTCAATGCTCGCTATAGAAATCTCGGTGACGGTGCTTGCTTCGAATGTGGCTCAGCTTGCCCTCGTGCACGGTGGGGGGCCAGCCAGCCAGCCAGCTAGCCAGCTAGCTGTGGCCCCTGTGTCCTCTTCGCCATAGAAATCTCGGTAACTACTGACCCGCTGGCCTATTGCCCAACGAACTTGCAATCGCAATCGACTTCAAAGCGGAATAATTGCTTTCATTTTGTATGCAGGATATCGAGAGGAGGGTTAATGCGGGGAATCAAATTAATGGGGCCCTGTACTCCTTTGTGAGCAGACAGGGCGTTTCACAAAAAGCCCGACTGGCAGTTCACAATGGAGTGCTGGCCCCTACCCTGATGGGTGGTAGTGAATGTTGGGTGTGGCAGGACAAGCAGAAAAGTCGTGTAAATGCAGTTGAAATGCGCTCTTTGCGTAGTATGTGTAGTGTGAAACTGATTGATAGAGCAAGGAATGAAAAAGTCAGAGAGAAATGAGGAATAAAAGAAGATGTAGTGACTAAGATTGAAAAGGGCATGCTTCGATGGTTCGGTCATTTGGAAAGGATGGATGAAAGAAGATTGACGAAAGAGATATACAGATCGAAAGTGAGTGGACGGGTCGGAAGGGGCCGCCTTAGGCGTACTTTTTCGAGTCAAATCGGAGAAATACTGGAAAAGGGCCGAATCTTAAGTATCCGAAACCGACGTGCGTGCATGACTCGATGTATGAATGTGGAAGAAGCGAAAGAAAATTGTCAAGATCGTAGCAAGTGGAAAGAAGTGGTCTCTGCCTACCCCTCTGGGAAACAGGCGTGATTTAATGTATGTATGTATTTTGTATGCAGACAAACCTTCGATTTTCAAAACGAAAACGATTAAGATTGCGAGTGCGTTAGACAAGCCCCTATGCTTGCTTCGCATGTGGCTCAGCTGGACCACGTGCACGGTGGAGTGGGCGCAGTAGAAATACGCCGCGATTTTTTCGAGTCAGCCAGCCAGCAAGCCAGCCCGCCAACCAGCCAGACAACCAGCCAGCCAGTCAGCCAGCCAGCCAGTCAGCCAGCCAACCAGCCAGCCAGCCAGCCAGTCAGCCAGCCAACCAGCCAGCCAGCCAGCCAGTTAGCCAGCCAACCAGCCAGCCAGCCAGCCAGTCAGCCAGCCAACCAGCCAGCCAGCCAGCCAGTCAGCCAGCCAGCCAGTCAGCCAGCCAACCAGCCAGCCAGCCAGCCAGCCAGTCAGCCAGCCAACCAGCCAGCCAGCCAGCCAGTTAGCCAGCCAACCAGCCAGCCAGCCAGCCAGTCAGCCAGCCAACCAGCCAGCCAGCCAGCCAGTCAGCCAGCCAACCAGCCAGCCAGCCAGCCAGTCAGCCAGCCAACCAGCCCACCAGCTAGCCGGCCAGACATCCAGCCAACCAGCCAGCCAGCCAGCCAGCCAGTCAGCCAGCCAACCAGCCAGCCAGCCAGCCAGTCAGCCAGCCAACCAACCAACCAGCCAACCAGCCAGTCAGCCAGCCAGTCAGCCAGCCAACCAGACCACCAGCCAGCCAGCCAGACCACCAGCTAGCCGGCCAGACATCCAGCCAACCAGCCAGCCAGCCATCCATCCAGCCAGTCAGACAACCAGCCAGCCAGCCAGCTGTGGCTCCTGTGTCCCACATCTAGATCATAGAAATCTCGGTGACGACTGACCTGCTTGGTATTCACGTGGCTCACCTTGCTCTCGTGCACGGTGAAGTGGGCGCAATAGAAATACGCCGCGATTTTTTCAAGCCATCCAGCGAGCCAGTCAGCTGTGGCCCCTGTGTCCCCTTCACCATAGAACTCTCGGTAACTACTGACCTGCTTGCTTCGCATGTGGCTCAGCTTCCCCTCGTGCACGGTGGGATGGGCGCAGTACAGGTACGCCGTGATGGCGAACTTCAGGAAGCTGTCTCCGATGGTCTCCAGCCGTTCCAGGTTGATGCCGTCGTTTGCGTTCGACATCGTCAGACCCTGGAAGAAGTTATTATTAGATATAAACTCACGTATTATCGTGAGCCCATCTTTCAGAGCTGATATCTCTTAAACGGCTGAATAAAGATAAAGATAAAGATAAAGATAAAGATAAAGATAAAGAGACATTTATTCGCAACAATACAAAACCACATTAGGTACATAGATACAAAAATAACAAGACAGAGAAACAGTTGCGAAACGGTCCCAACTCAGCATTCGCTAGCCGTAAAGCCAGCACTGGTCTTCCGGTTACATCGGTTTACATGAAACCTAGCTAAGAACCACCGCTAGAAAACCAGCTTTCGATTTAAAAAAAACGCATCCAAATCGGTTAACGATTTTAATAGCTACGGTGCAACGCACACACACACATAACACACAGATAACAACGCTTTTGTTTAAAAAAAAAAAAAAAAACTGACATTCCATTTTTTGGACAAGCTTTTATTGCCGACTGTATTTTTTTTTGCACAGTCGTCATCTACTCGTCAAGACGATTCTAACAAGCCCTTACACGATGAGTTTATCATGTGTAATTTAGGAGTTCCTATGACCACCTTGAGTCTCCATCATCAGACCAGCTCGATGGTACTATATAATTGTATTGTCATCAGAACACATCATCGGAGACCGGGAAGTGGGTCAAAAACTTGCAAGATTTGACCCTTACATACATACATTGCAAGTTAAATAAAAGCTTGTCAAAGAAAAACATACTCATACTAATACTCTATGTACATACATACAAACATACATACAATCCAATACTTCCTTCCACTTGTTACAATCCAGAACAAAATCCTTCGCTTCCTCCACACTCAAGTCTCTTCATACACTGGCACTCCTGAGTCTCCAGACCTGACCCTTTCTTTGTTTACGGAACTGTAAAAAATACATTGCAAGTTAAATAAAAGCTTGTAAAAAGTAAAATAACACAAACCTGCAATATAACACTAGGACTAGGTCCCGGATGTCCTTCCAAATCCGGCTGGTAGTCGAAATCAAACTCCTTCCCATCCTGCCCGTTACTATCCTCGTAATACGGTTTAAACTCCCTCACACCTATACTCCTAGCTTTATCCACATAAGCCTCTTTAGTATCAAAGCCAATGTTAGACACCTTTTCATTCCTATACTCTGGCGAGTCTATATCCACATCTATCATAGAGAAACACGTTAAGTTTTTAATTTCTTCTCCGCTCAATGTTTTTCTGAATTCATTGAGGAGAGCTCTTTTGTTTTTCTCTATATCTTCCAAAGTTATATCATTGTCTACGTTCAAGAATTCATTGTTGTACGGAAACAGTTCTTCAAATTTGTTTTTTCTCTCCTGCTCGGTGATAGCTTGCGTCTTTTTTGGTTCTTTATTGACTTCAGGTAGTAAATCGACGATAGGTACGTCCGCTGGTATTAGTTGGCCTTTCTCTATGATGTCTTTCTCGTGCTGCGTCACGGACTTGTTGAATTTTTCTAGGTACTGTAAAGGGAATAAAATAAGTAATGTACAAAATACTTAATGTATATAGGACAATGAATTGTAAACGGCAGTCGACCGCGGTAACTCATTTTCGTCCTGCAACCGTATTCTTCCCTGTCTCTGGAGTAATGTACTAATCGTAACCAGTACAGAAGGTCAAAAAATTCAAAATTCAAAATATTTATTCAGTAAATAGGCCACATGAGGGCTCTTTTACACGTCGGTAATATAGCGCGAGTCTACCAGCGCTTCGGACAAGACCATCATTGCGGAGAAGAAGCGCCGCAAGAAATTCCAGCAGAAGGTCATTTTTTGAATCATAAAAACATTATAATCAATAGTACTTAAAACTAAGTTACAATAAGTAAAGTCAGTTACATTAGGTAATAAAGTAATAAATAATAAATTCTTAAAACTACCAAAAATAAAATCATTACAAAAAACTATGAGAACAACACGACGAGGTCTCTACGTCAAAAGCCATAACTAGAATAATTTATTTAAAAACGTGTTCGAGTCAATACACCATGTTATAAATTATTAGAGTATTTTTTTTATAGCAAATAATTTTATAGCATCTAAAACTTATAGTAACTGAAGATTATGGAAACGAACTGTTATAGCATTTGAATGTCACTGGTCCTCTCTTCATTTAAGTTTAGGTACTAACATAGTTATTTAAGTTTTGTGTAATAAACAATATATTATGGACTTCACTACTGTCTGAAATAAATGCATTTTATTTTTTCATTTCATTTTATTTTTATTTTATTTATTTTTTTATTTAATGTATAGCATGTAACTGATTATAGCAAAGGAATTTAGAGAAAGTGATATTATGGCCATTGATTTTATAGTAACTAATGGCCGGTTCCTATATTCAAACGGCGGACAGATAGGCTTACTTCGGGTATCGAAAGGTTAAGACTGCGCCGAGCAAACGTCGAGCGTCCAGTGGCGCCCTCATTACTATTATTGTGTTTACTAATTAACTAAAGAATTTCCTTGCAATCACACGATACGTTTTTGTAGCGCAAGTAAAAACACAATTAATGGGATAAGTAACAAACTTTAATAACAATTACCCTTTGAGTAGTCAACTTAACGGGAAAAGGTGGCCACTTTTTTCCGTTAAGTTGATAACTCGAAGGTGAATTGTTATTAAATTATGTGATATACCCTATAAGTTGTGTTTTCATTTGTAGTACAAAAACCTACTGACCGATTTCAAGAAAATACTTTAGTTTATTAATAAACATGCATACATACATTAAATCACGCCTGTTTCCCAGAGGGGTAGGCAGAGACCACTTCTTTCCACTTGCTACGACCTTGACAAATTTCTTTCCCTTCTTCCACATTCATACATCGAGTCATACACACATATAGGCGTGCTTTTTCGAGTCAAATCGGAGAAATTAATAAACACAATAATATTAATGAGGGCGCCACTGTACCGGCGTACGCTCGGCGCAGTCTTAAAATTTGACACATTTTGTTTGGGCAAATGTTTTTTGAATACAGGGTGAAATCTAAGTCGTGATTCCAATGATCAACTTTGTGTTCTACCCACGAGTACGAACAACTTTCACTACGGGACCAACTCTGAAATATCGAAAAAAAAATCAGCTGCTTCATACATTTTGGTCGAGTGCGTATTGAACTTTTCTATGAAACAGCTGATTTTTTTTCGATATTTCAGAGTTGGTCCCGTAGTGAAAGTTGTTCGTACTCGTGGGTATGGTCGGACTTTTAATTCACTGCAGTAGGATGACAGGTTCAGTGTTGTCAGTTTTTGGTGTATAAAAAATAGTGATGTTCCTTACTGAATGAATGAAAAAATTTACGAGTAAGTAATGTAGTTCATTTGAGCGATTCACTACTTTGATATTACGATTTATTAATATAATTTAGGAGGGTTTCCAAAATGTGTAAGTAATCTATTTAATTACGTAAATTAAGGAAATAACAAAATTTAAATACACTATTGTATAAAAAAGTGATCTGACGTTTTTTGTTTCGTTATATTCCTTTGATTTTTTAAGTATGACACTATCTTTACGAATCTGCTTAGTCTGTGACTTACTCGTGTCTCATATTAACATTCTGTG